>CAUYSK010051825.1:0-44625 GCA_963575035.1 Avahi laniger | reverse complement strand
GAGACTCGTCTCTACCAAAAATAGAAAGAAATTAATTGGACAGCGAAAAATATATAGAAAAAAAATTAGCCGGGCATGGTGGCACATGCCTGTAGTCCCAGCTGCTTGGGAGGCTGAGGCAGTAGGATTGCTTGAGCCCAGGAGTCTGAGGTTGCTGTGAGCTAGGCTGACGCCACGGCACTCATTTGAGCCCGGGCAACAAAGTAAGACTCTGTCTCAAAAAAAAAAAAAAAATGCGGTGCAGAAAGTGTCTTGCTGAGGAATGAAAATCCAGACAGCGGAAAAATTAAAATATGTACCCTATTAGTGGGCAACAGTTTCATCCTCCTTTCTAGGAAACAACATTTTTAATGTTTACAATATGACTAGGTAAATATCCTGGCTGATGACATGTATAAGCAAGATTAATTTGCTTATAATTTATTTCCTCTCCTTGATTGATTATAAAAAGTGCTATTCTAATTAGCCAACGGTGTTTTTTTTTTTATTTCAAAAAATTTAGTGGATACAAGTGTTTTTTGTCACATGGATAAATTATATCATGTTGAAGTCAGGACTTTCAGTGTACCTGTCACCAGAATAGTGTAAATTATACTCAATAGGTAGATTTTTATTCTTTATTCCCTTCCCAACCTCCCCTCGTCTTAGTTTCCAATGTCTATTACTCCTCTTTATGACCATATATGTCCTTCCTTTAGCTCCCACTTATATGTGAGAGCATTGGTATCTGTTTCTTCATTCCTGAGATATTTTATTTAGGATAATGGTATCCAGTTCCATCCAAGTTGCTGCAACAGACATTATCTCATTCGTTTTTATGGTTGAGTAGTACACTACGGTGCGTGTGTGTGTGTGTGTGTGTGTGTGTGCGCATACATATATATGTGTATATATATATCACATTTTCTTTATTCCATCAGTAGTTGATGTGTACTTAGGTTAATTCCTTATTTTTGCTATTGTGAATAGTGCTGTGATAAACATTCAGAAGCAGGTGTCATTTTGATATAGTGACTTCTTTTCCTTGGAGTGGATACTCAGTAGTGTGATTACTGGATCAAATAGTAGGTCCACTTTTAGTTTTTTGAGAAATCTGCATACTGCTTTCCATAGAGTTTGTATAAGTTTACATTGCCACCAACAGTGCATAAACATTCCCTTTTCACTGCAACTGTGCCAAAATCTATTGTTTATTTGACTTTTTAGTAATGATGATTCTGACAGTGGTAAGGTGGTATCTCGCTGTGGTTTTAATTTGCATTTTCCTGAAAGTCAGTGATGTTGAACATTTTTTCATGTTTGTTGGTCATTTGTCCGTCTTCTTTTGAGAAGAGTCTGTTCATGTATTTTGCCACTTTTTGATGTGGTTATTTGTTTTTTTCTTGCTGATTTGTTTGAGTTCTTTGTAGATTCTGGATATTAGCCCTTTTTCAGATGTATAGTTTATGAATATTTTCACTCATTCTTTAGGTTGTCTATTTACTCTTCTGATTATTTCCTTTGCTGTGCAGAAACTTTTTGGTTTAATAAAGTCCTATTTATTTATTTTAAATTGACAGAAAAACTGCATGTGTTTACCATGTACAATACGATGGTTTAAAGCATAAATACATTATAGAATGGTTAAATCTTTGTTATTAAAATATTTATTACTTCATATAGTTATCATTTTTGTGGAGAGAACATTTGATATCCACTGTCTTAGCATTTTTCCAGAATATATCATTTTTCAATATATTCACTTTGTTGTATAATAGGTCTCTTAAAATTATTCCTCCTATTTGACTGTCATTTTGTATACTTTGGCTGACATCTCGTCAACCACAAGTAGTTGCTAAGTCATATGGTAGTTCTATTTTTAATTTTTTGAGGAATCTCCATACTGTTTTCCATAATGGCTGTGCTCATATACAGTCCCATCAACAGTGTACAAGGATTCCTTCTTCTTTGGCTATTTGATAGTAGCCATTCTAATAGGAGTGAGTTATTATCCGATTGTGTTTTTAATTTGCATTACCCTGGTGATTAGTAATATTGAACGTTGTTTCATATATCTGTTAGTTATCTGTATATCTGCTTTTGAGAAATGTCTATTCAGGTCTTTGGTCCATTCTAAGATCAGATATAAGTTTTCTTACTATTGAGTCACATTCTTTGTATATTGTGAATATTAACCCCTTATTGGATGTATATTTTGCCAATATTTTCTCCTGATCTGTAGGTTGTATCTTCACTCTATGGACTGTTTCTTTTGCTGTGAAGAAGCTTTTTAGTTTGTCTATTTTTGCTTTTGTTGCCTGTGATCGTGAGGTCATATTCAAAAAAATATTGCCCAGACCAATGTTATAGAACACATCCCCTATTTTCTCCTAGTTACATAGTTTAGGGTCTTAGATTTAAGTTTTTAACCTATTTTGAGTTGATTTTTGCATATGATGTGAGATAAGAGTCTAATTTAATTCTTCTGCATGTGAATACCTAGTTTTCCCAACACAATATATTAATGAGACAATCCTTTCCCCATTGTGTGCTCTTGACACTTTTGTCGAAAATCAGTTGGCTATAAATGTATACATTTATTTCTGGGCTCTTTATATTGTTCCATTGGTCTATGTATCTGTTTTTATGCCAGTATCATACTGTTTGGTTACTAATGCTTTGTAGTTTATTTTGAAGTCAGGCGGTATGATGCCTCCACTTTTATTCTTTTTGCTCAAGATCGCTTTTGCTATTCTGGGTCTTTTGTGGTTCTGTATGAATTTTGTGATTGTTTTCTCAATTTCTATGAAGAATGTCTATTGGTACTTTAATAGGGCTTCCATTAATTTACTTTGGGTAGTCTGGATATTTTAACAATATTATTTCTTTTTATCTATATCTTTCTGTTAATGTCTTCTTCAAGTTTTTTCATCAGTGTTTTATAGTTTTCAAAATAGAATTTTTCACCTTCTTGGTTAAATTTATTTCTAAGTATATTATCTTTTTTGTAGCTATTGTAAATGGAATTGTTTTCTTGACTTCTTTTTTTTAGATAGTTCACTATTATTTTATATTTTAGAAACATTACTGGATTTTGTAGGTTGATATTGTATCTTGCATCTTTACTGAATTTGTTTCTTAGTTCTAACAGTTTTTCATGGAGTCTTTATGGTTTTTTATGTACAAAATCATGTATTCTGCAAACAAGGACAATTTCACTTCTTCCTTTCCAATTTGGATGCCTTTTATTTCTTTCTCTTGCTTAGATACTGTGGCTAGGACTTTCAGAACTATGTTGAATAGAGGTTACAAGAATGGGTATCCTTGCCTTGTTCTGGATCTTAGAGGAAAAGCTTTCAATTTTTCCACATTGAGTATGGTGTTAGCTGTGGGTTTGTCATCTATGGCCTTTATTATGTTAAGGTACATTCCTTTTATACCTAAATTGGTGAGAGTTTTTTATCATAAAAGGAATTTTAATAAGTGCTTTTCCTGCATCCACTGAATGAACATAGAGTTTGTCCTTTGTCCTGTTAATGTGATATATTGCATTTATTTATTTGTGTATGTTGAACCATCCTTGCACCCCTGGTATGAATCCCACTTGATCATGGTGAATGATCTCTTTAAAGTGCTGTTGAATTTGGTTTGTTAGTGTTTTGTTGAGGATTTTTGCATGTATTTTCATTGGGGAAATTGGCCTGTAGTTTTCTTTTATTGTAATGTCCTTGTCTGGTTTTGATATAAAGGTAATGTTGGTCTCATAAAATCAGTTTGGATGTATTCTCTCTTCTTCAATTCTTTGGAAGAATTTGAGAAGAATTGTTATTAGTTCTTTCTTAAATGTTTTCTAGGATTTAGCCCTGAATAATAATGTCACATCACACTCTCCTGGCCTGTAAGGTTTCTGCTAAGAGGTTTGCTGCCAGGCACATTGAAACTCCCTTATATGCTATTTGCTTTTATTTCTCTTTGTGTTTGTATTTTATTTTTGACAATTTGATGATAATATGTCTTAGGGTAGTCTTATTTGAATTGAATCTTATTAGAGACCTTTGAACTTCCTGGATATTGATATCTTTCTCTAGGTTTGGAAATTTTCTACTATTATTTCTTTAAATAAGCTTTATTTTCCTTTTTTCCTTCTTAAATGCAAAAGATTAAAAAATTTGCTCTTACAATGCTGCCCCATACATCCCATAAGCTTTCTTCATTCTTTTTTTTCCGCTGTAGACTATTACCAAATAATAACTTGTCTGTGAGTTCACAAATTCTTTCTTCTGCCTCATCAATTCTGCTGTTGATGTTCCCTATTGTATTTTCATTTTATTCATTGTATTTTTCAGCTCAGGGATTTTTTTTGTTTGTTTGTTTTAATCATATCAGTCTCTTTTTAAAATATCTCATTCTGCTCACTTTTTTTCCTCATTTCATTGAATTGTTTGTATTTTATTGAAGTTTGCTGAACTTTCTTAAAAATGATTATTTTTAATTTTTTTGTCAGGCAATTCACACATCTTCAGTTTTTTTGGGTCAATCACTGGCACTTTCTTTTGGCCATTTGGTGATGTTATATTTCCCTGATTTTTCTTGATCTTTGTGGCTATGTGTCATATCTGTGCATTTGGAGAAATATATACTTATACCAGTCTTCACAGGGTAGCTTTGTCTAGGAATTCTTTTAACAGTAAGCCTATCTCAATAATCTGGGCAGGCCAGTTTTTGAGCCCAGGACTCCTGTGTCCAACATGGTTTGAGGCTGAAATCTTATGGTTGCTGAGGCTGGCACAGAGCTGGGTCATGTCCAGAGTTTATAAGCTTACAGTTGCTCAGACCTGCTTGCCACCGAGGGTTTTTTGTATACCAAGGCCACTGTGTCAGCCAAAAGTGAGGCAGACTGGAGACTGAGCCCTTATAGGGGATATGTGTTCTTGCCTGGCACTGGGGCAGGTCTGGAGGCTCAGTCTGCAGGTACCTGCAGAAAGTCAGGGATTATGGGGGTCTGCCTAGTGTTGGGTTTTACTGTAACAGGCTTGATGCTAGAGGCCAAGGCAAAATACTATGCTCACTTCCTTCTCTTTCCCCCAGTTAGGCAGTATCTTTTTCCAAGCCATGTTGGCTGGTTTAGGGGGAAGGGTGACAGAGACAATGTAAAAGTATCTTTCCTACACTTTTCGATGCATCTTTTCTTATTATTGTGATGAACCAAGTATTGAGATCTATCATCTGATTTTTCTTAGCTCTTTTAAAGGTATTTTTGTATGTGGAAAGTTGTTCAAGTTGGGTTTTTTGTGGGGGATGATTGCTGGAGGGTCCAATTTCACCGTATTACTCAGCCTTCTCCACACATGTTCTTTTGATAATAAAGGGGGAGAAAAATACTTGAACCTTGACCTTTTACGTAACATAGAGGAGTTTGTGGGTGTGTTCAGTAGGTAGTAGGAAGTTCTTGGGAGAATTTGTGGTGATTACTCAATATTGGTGAGCTATGTTTCAGGAACATATGTGGCAATTGTTGGGAAGAGGTTATGAAGACACTTGGGAGGCAGTTGTAAAAGTCTGTTTGATAGGAAGTAAGAGGTTGGAGTGGGGAAATGGCAGAGTGGATATAGGAGGAAAAGAATGTAGTGGATGGAAGGGTGGGAAAATCATATCAATATATAAGCTTCCATCTACTTGAGTTCTTCGTGATAAAGAATTTCTTGATTATGTCTTTTAGAAAAATTGAGACAGGTTATTTCATTTTTCTAACCTTTCTATCTATGGATTCTTTGTCACTACTCCATTTTCCCTCTTCTTTGCTTTCAAAGTTTGCTCCATAAAAAAGAAATGACAAACACTTACACTAATAAATTAAGGCTTAGTAAGACATAATTTGTTAATAAAAGCATATTTTTCTACATAAAGTATCATAGTGCTTAGCACAATGCCTGGATCATGGTAAACCTTCAGTATATTTAGTTATTACTACTAGAAATAGTAAGAACAACCATAATATTACCTTATATTATTATTGTCTTATTGATATTTATGTGAGAATAGTTTTAGCCTGACAGGAGTAAGGATTATTCTCCAATACAGTTCATTTCATCGAGCTCTGAAAGGTAACTATTTAATGGCATATACAAGCATTAAAATACTAGTTATAACAATGAGGTGCCACTTGGTACAAGAATTAGAACATAAATTTTAAAACATATATTCATCATCTAAAACCAAAAATTCATGGGAAGAAAAACGAGGCAGAGTAAGTTATGTTGGTGGAATTTTTTTTCTTTTCTCAATATCTAATTTTTTCTATTTGGGTGTTTGTAATTGAGTTATAATTATAATTCTGATACTTCCTAATTCTGATACCTTAGTGAATTATTTATTTTTTTCTAAACCTCAAAAAATGTGAAAAATTCTAATTTAAAAATGAAAATAAAAATAAGATAGTATTTCTCTTATAAAATCATTTGAGCAATAGTTGAAGGAATGCTTATTAAAACTCTTGGCATAATAGTTGGCATATAGTTTGTGCTCAAGATATGTTGTTATAATAACAAATCCTTAATAATAGAGAACAAGAGACTTGTAGTAAAATAATAAAATTCTAAATAATATACATATTACATTAATATTTTAAATATCATAATTAAATAAAATTAATTGATTTACTTTTAAATTTATACATTTACTCATTCATTAAATAAGTATTTATTAAGCATCCATTATTTTCTAGAATTATTTTCAATGTTAGGAATATGGAAGTTTACAAAAAAAGACACAAACCTTTGTCTTTATGAAATTTAGATTCCTATTAAATTGATATTGATGTTCAAAAGTATAATAAAATGAAAATAATTAAACAATATTTACAAAACCAAGCTTCAGTGAACACATGCAGTTGTGGGAAGTATATTTGTGTGTGAGTGGTTTCCTAATACTCCTCAGAACGTATGATTTAGGTGTCAGCTTCAGCAGGTTATGGGAGGGTAATGTATGATATATTGTCTGAGAAATGTTAAAACATGTATCTTAGATGCGGACATAATTCATCTGGGCTAGAAGCCCTTTAACAATACATAATACTCCCATGAATGAAATGGTTTCTAGGTAATTTAAAATAGTCATGATTCTCCTTCTAAAAAGATATTATTACTATCAGGAGAAAAGGAAAAAAAGACATAATCAATAATGAGGAACAAAGAGTAATGAATCAGAGATGGCACAAAAGGGTGAGAGGAGCTTAGATTAAAAGGAGCATGGCAGCTGCCAAGTCTAAAAAAGAAAGGGCAAAGATTTACATTTATGAGGTTTTTTAAAAAACCCATCAGACAAACTAATTAAAAGTACAAATTTTAATTGGAGTTAATTGGATTGGGTAGTTGAATAAAAGGAATGGGGAAAAAAGCCTCTCACTCTTTTCCCTCCTATCAAACACACTAATGGATGATGAAGCACAGACGGTTAATCAAGGCAAAACCTCCAGTTCCCTCATTGAATCCTAGAATGTTGGGGCCGAAGGGTTTTTTAGATCAACCATCTAATGCCATCATGTGATGGATGAGGACATTAAGAACAAGGACTGATAAGTCCCATGCCCAAGGTCACCCCCAGTGCCAATCCAGGGGAAAGAGTCGTCTCCCATTTCCCACATTAGAACTTTTCCAAACTTTTGCTGCTGAAGGCTCATGTCATCCTAGGAACAAGCAGAAGAGATTTTCAGGTCAAGGCCATTTAGAAACCAGGTAATTAAGTACAGTTAAAAATAACTGTTTTGATCATGGAATCTATATAATTAAAATAGTAGTTGATTGTTCCTTGAAGCTGGTGTGACTAAGAATTGGAGAGAGAGAGAAAAAAAAAGGAAGAGATCAATGAGGCTGCTTTTGATTGCAAAAATTAACGTGAGGTCTAGCTTGCTTCTGTCGCTTAGTTGACCTCAGATTCTCCCTGGTCTCCATGAAGGACATTTTGTACTAAATTGCATAATGACTGCTTAACAAAATACTTTACTCTCTGTTTTTGTGTAAAAGAAAAAAAATTATTTTCACAAAGACACTAAGGAAGTTAGTAAAAGAAGGTCTTTGTAATAAATGGCATTGGAACTACTAAATGTCCACTGGAAAAGGAAATGAACTTTGATGCTTACCTTATACCATATTCAAATATTACTTTAAGAGAGATCATAGATCTAAATGTGAGAAAAATGTAGGAGAATGTCTCTGCGACCTTGCAGTGGATGAAGATATCAAGTATTGGGAAAGAACAAAATTGCAATAAATTATAGTTTAAAATTGAATTGGCTTTTATTTGTGATTCCAGAATTGGACTACACCTCATTCTAAAAAATAGAATGAATGTTCTGGTGGACTGAACAAAGGAGGTTAGCTTTATAGACAGAAAAGGGCTGAAGGAAGAAGAAACAGAAAATGAACGTAGATTAGTCATTTCAAAGTTACTTTTCATGTGAAGGTTAAAGCAGAGGGAACTTCCTTATCATGTCAGCTAAAACTGATCTGTTTGGGGATTTGGCTATTATCTCTATCTCTCCTGATTTCTTGGAAGGTCAGATAAACAACTTAGCTCTGGCTTGTTGGCATGGGCATTAATAATTCTATTTTGTTTTATTTGATCTGTTGGGCTTGCAGGAGCTCAGTCCAAACCAACAGCCTGCTATAAGTTTTATTTAACAACATTGAACAAACAAAAAAAAACGATAGATTGAACTTCATCCAATTTAAAACTGCTGCTCATAAAAAAAGCACCATTAAAAAAGAAAAAAGGCTAACTATAGACTTGGGAAAATGTGCATAATAAATTCACAATATATGTATCTGACAACAGACTAATAGCCTGAAAATATATAGAATTCCTATAGATCAACAAGAAAAAGACATCATCTCCACAACCCAGAGCAGATTTGAACAGATACTTCAAAAAAGGAGGCATCTAAATGGACAGTAAGCATATGAAAAAAGCATTTAATGTAAATTAAAACTTCAATATCACTGCACTTCCATCAGAATGACTAAAAATTAAAAACAAAACAAAACCAAAAACTAATGAAACCAAATATTGGTGAAGGTGTGGAGCAATAAACTCTTACATATCGCTCTTGAAAGTAAAATGGCTCTCATATTTTGGAAAATGGCCTGGCAGTTTCTAATAGAGTTAAATATGCACCCACCTACTCTATGATGCAGCCGTTCTATCATACATATATATATATATATATATACACATATATAAAAGAAAAAAGTTCATATGTCCACAAAAAGACTTATACAAAATGTTCATAGTAGCTTTAATTGTAATAGCCCTAAAATGGAAACAACTTAAATGTTTATTAACAAGAAAATGGATGAATATTGATATATCCCTACAATGAGATACTGCACAGTAATAAAAAAAGAACAAACCACAATATGGATAAATACGAAAACATTATTTTGAGTAAAATAAATTAGACACAAAAGAGTACATGGCTATATGGTTATATTTATTTCAGTTTCAAGAACAGGTAAAATTAATCTGCAGTGAAATTAGAGTAGTGACTCCCTCTGACTGGCTGATGGGGGTCATACTGACTGGGATAGACAGAAGGGAACTTTCTGGGAGATGTACATGGTATATCTTGATCTGGGTAGTGGTCACATGGTGCATACATAGGTAAAAATTCACAGAGCAGTAAATAGAGCAGTACTTAGAGCATATTTTCACAATAGACTATATATGTTATACCTTAATTTTAAAAAAATTAAAAAGGGAAAAATAATCAAATTGAAAATTTGAAACAATAAACAGAGACCATAGTAGATTTTTGGAACTATGAATGACTGAAGACTTTTTTCTCTCTCTCACTCCTCCCTTTCCCACCACCATCCTTACCCTTCCCCTTCTCCCTCCTTGTAAGATGCTTACATAGGCCAGCGAGTGAGTGAGTGAGTGAGTCTGTCTGTTTTGTCTGTTGGCTGAATCCAATTTTGAAGAAGAACTGACCCAAAAAAAAAAGAATCTTCCTAGGCAAGTTAGCTATATAATTTATTGTCTAGATTAGGACCTTAGAGCTAAACATAATTATATATATTTGAAATATTTGTTTCTTCTCAAATTGCTTTTATTGTTTTCAAAACTATTTCCAAAAGTAGAAACTTAACAAAAAAATAGATCCCTGAATGTTAAAGTAAATACATAAATAGCACCCATCAATTTTTTATGTTGATTGAACATTAAAAAACAACATAAGCATAATAATTATTCTTAGTACATTTTCTCATACTTTAGATTCTTTATTATACCTATCTTTAATACTATGTAACTAATGTTTCTCTGAAAAATATATTTTAATAGTTTTATTATTTTAAAGTTTTCATAAAATTGCCTACAACTTTCCTGTTAATAAATTTTAAAGTGCTGACACCTTCAATTGACTCTTCCTCTGCCAATCATATTTTTAATAGAAAAAAAAATATCTCTACTGTGTGCTGAAATGCTTGGTAGTCTCAGAGCATGTTATTCTAAATGAAGTGTATTTTCAATTTTAATTTTTTTTGTGTTGAAAGATGTAAATATTTCAGCTCAAAGATTTTCAGTGTACTTTTTGTGTGCCTTCATTCATAGTACATCTCTTACATAAACTTAGAAGATAAACTCATTCAATTAGTTGTCCATATTTGTGAATCTTTTTGCAAGCTTCGTAAAAAATAGATATTGTAACATGGTAGACCTTTTCAGTTTCATTCCAGTTTGGCACAGAATATAAATACAGTGTATATACAATTGAAATTAAGAGCACCATCAAAACACTTTTTCCAAAAGTCAAGATATTTCAAAGTACAGTCATAGAATTTAAAAATTATATTTTTGCACCATTTGCATTCTTATTGTTTAATTTGTTTAGTTCCTCCCTTTTTATGCAGTTTTGTTGTTTTGCTGTTTTTGTGCTCCATTTGTTGAATATTTTCATTAAAAAATTTAAATTGATTTTTATGATTAAAAAAGATACCGATTTTTAGAGAGCTGCTTTTTTTAATAAAAATGTTAAGTAATATTAAGCATTTTAAGTTTATTTACAAAATAGTTCCTAAAAGGCTCCTATTGATGAAGGGCAGCATGGAGAGCAAGCATGGTCTGTCATCCTAAAGCATTCTTTTTATATTTAACATAAAATTTGTCTCAAAAGTATCATAGTTTAATGAAGTATATATGACACCCATACATATATCCATTCGCCAATCTTGATAATTACAACTTTTATTTGAATTAGCAGAATGATATCATTAATACATATGTGAATTATATTATTAGTACAACTAATTCCTAGTATATATCTATTCCAAAAATCTCTAAGAACATTGTTTTAAATCATAACATTATGGTCCATTAAAATTTCTATTCATATTATCATCACAATAACATTTTTTTAATGTTGAACTTTTAAATTGATTCTATAATAATATTCAAATGTCAAATGTTTCATCTTTGATAGAATGAACTCCAAAAAACTTTACTTTGATTTCGTGAATTGGTTGAAATAGTGGAAATATTATTGGACTTGTGTGATTTTCTATTTACAGTATCTGATGACATGAATATAAACCTGCTATCATTTAAAACTGTTTGCAAAATTTTTCTGCTAATGAAGCCAACACATTTACTTTATATATGTGCCCAATAAAACTTGGAATTGAACATGAACAAATTTAATTTAAACAATACTTGTGTGTTTTAATCAATCATCCTTCACAGATGCTCAATATGTGAACATGCAGTTTATTTACAATTTATATATCATAAATTTACATTACACACATGAAGCTCATATATCACAAATTTACAGTGAGTAACTTTTGAAAGAGAATTGATACTTCTTCAACAGACTTATGTTTTCATCCGGTCAGTGATATCATTCTGGCCTTCAGGATGTATTATAAATATCAACATATAATTTGTGCAAGTAACATAAGCATAATCAACCTTTGTGATAGAGGAAAATTCTGTGCTTATGATTATTTTATAGACATCTTTTTATTCTTAATGCATTGCTGCCAAAGAGGTTATTATAAAATAAATGAGTGTTATTAAATAATAAAATAAATAGTTTTAGATTTATACCATGCAATAAGTGACTAAACCATTGTAGCAAGAGCATTCTGACTACTCTCTATCTGATCTATAGCAGGATTTCTCAGCATGTATATCCCACACATATTATATGTACGAGTCAACTATAATATCTCTTGATTCTCACAAATCCCACCAACTGCTCATCTGGTGGATATAAACATTTTGCATTCTATAGTACAGTAAAATTGGCTAACTTGTCCAATAGTTGGCAGGTGTGACAGAATATAATAGTAGTCTACTACTACCCCAAACCAGAAGAGTTAGCCATCCCTGGTTGCTGAGGTCTAAAGTCACTTTGTTTTATGAATGACTGTCCTATAGATTTCCTTGAAATGGAGCTCCTTGAAGCAAGAAACAAGAGTTCCTTGCTCAGATTTCAGATGTATTATTCTCCTATTATAGTGAGTATTCTGTTAACTGCCCATTTGTCTTGTATACCCACTACCGAGAGAAACCTCTGCAGGAGCTGGGAGTACAAGGGAAATGTCTACCAAACCTATTCCAGTGTACTTTAACACATTTATTAATAATAAAACTTCATAAAAGATAAAAATATGGACAAATATTTAACTGAGTAAGAGGCTAAACCTATCAATGGGGACTGTTCTAGGTAAACTGGAAAGTATGGATACTTCAGTTATTTTACATTAGGTCAAGCTAGGAAGGTTATCATTTTTTTAGATGTTCCTGGGACTATACTGAGGAAAGATTTAAAACATACCTAAGGAGAGGGATGAATTGAATATCTAGGGAAATTAGAATATGTATGCATCAAGTAGAAGAAAGGCTGGTAAAGTACTGGAAAATGCATCATGATCCATATCTGATTGAGAAAATATACTGAGGTATATGTGGCAGGGCAGTAAGATTGGAAGCTAAGTCCATGAACCCTGAGGACCAGGTAGGATATAATAAGTTTCAGCAATAACAATAACAAAATAACTTACTCATTGAAATCCTACATGGGCTAGGCACTCTGCTAGGTATCTAATTTACACAACTACTGGGTGAGATTTGTATCAATTTCTGCATTACACGGATGAGAAATATGGAGACAAAGGAGGAATAAGAAAATGCCAGGTGGAAACACTGGAATTAAAATCCAGGTGTTTTGTTTTAACACATACACACTCTGCTATGTTTCTCTAACCTCACTATTCCTTTTATGTGGAGCTAGACAGCTTAAATTTTATGACTTAAAAACACCCTGTAGCTGCCCATCCCAGTATTTTTATTCTTTCTCTCAAATATTATCTTTATATTGACCTATGCTTGGATGGCCAGGAAAATCAAAGCAGTTGAGTCACTTGGACATATGGGAGTCTCACTTCTTCAGAATCTGTGTCTCTTTCACACTAACCCCATCCTATGGTCACTCATTGCAAACTCTGCATCTGGTACAGTGTGAGATATATTTTCAGGCCCTTCTTCCACCACTGAGCTCCTTTGTTTTGGGTTCTGGACCAAAGAAAGCCAAGCCTCCTTCTCAAAGTCTAGCATTTAAAATTTTTGTTAAAACTAAAATTGAATCCTAATTATTGAGCTCTGTATTACCCCTGTAACAAAATTTCTTTTTTGGCCAATGACATAGAAAAGCAGCATAAAAAGACAGTAAAACCTATTCATAGTTTTAAACCTGAACTTTGTCCTCTCTTAAAACTTCTGGTATCTCACTTTATTGCTACCTCTCCTATTTCTTGCTTTACCTTTGTATTTAGGGCTCAGTATTATTTTTCTGTACATAACTGAGGCTTCTCCTTGATAATATTAGTTTATTTTCTCATTGGAACCCCCATAAATTGGCACCTCCCAGTGGGTAGCACATTTATACAATTTTCTCTAGCTTCACAAAGCCAATATTCCCTGAGTAAAAGCAACATGATTCAAAATTGATAGCTCTAATTTAGAGACTATGTATAATTCTTTGACTTTAACACAAGAAAATTAAAATTCAAACACTGCCCTGGCCCAAAATAGCTTCAACTCAGTTTTATCTGCCTATGTCTAATGGCCTGAGAAAAATGTGCTTATAAAGAACAAGTGGGGGGTTGAGACTTTGGTCTTGTCTACATGCACATAAAGAAAACTAATGAAACTATAAACCTTTAGGGGTGATGACCTGGCAGACTACAGATAGAATTCAGTCTTTTCAAAGATTGAGTGATGATATTATTAAACAACATCTGGCAGAAACTTAAAAATCTGCACCTTTTTAAAGTCCTCATTAACTATGGAGGAAATGCAATCTTCCCTTTCATAAATCTAAGCAGGAACAACTACCTTGATGGACTTCAGGAGCCTATATGGTAGGTTGGTTGACAGATGTACAACAGGAAAAGTTTACATCTACACAGTTTAGGATTTGCGTAGGCACTTGCTTAAGGAAGAGTTGAAAAATGTCCATTGTGAATGAATTGGAGCCTCCTGTCAGCCATTTCTCTGGTTCTAGGACAGATTCTTATATAATTACTCATAATTTTCTCTTTTTGCCATGTACTGTGTTACTGTTGCTTACTCTCTTTGTCCCATAAAAATTGTTCCACCTTGGATAAGAGTTGCAATTTCTTTGACCCTATGGATTTTTTTGCCATAATTTATATTTAATTGTGGTAAAATACATGTAACATAAAATTTACCACCTTAACCATTTTTAAATGTACAGCCAGTAGTATTAAGTGTATTCTTATTGTTGTATAAAGTCAGGGGATTAAATTTTATCAGATTTTCTCAATCTTGGCATTATCGAAATTTTGGGGCTGGATAATTCTTTGTTGTGGGGGTCAGTCCAGTGTATTATAGTACATTCTGCAGTATCCCCAGCCTCCACCCAGGAGATTCCAGTAACAACCCCCTCCCCAGTTGTGACAACCAAAAATATTTTCAGGCATTGCCAAATATTACTGGGGGCAAAATCACTCCTTGTTTTGAACCACTGAACTGAAGCATTTCTAAGTTCCCTTCCACTGTGTGTATTCTACCATCTACTGTTATCTGGAGAGAGATTCCTGCTTTTTAAATAGATAAAAAAAATTTCTAGAAATATAGTTCAGGAGAATAAGATGAGGCTGAGAGAAATAGTGACCTGAGTTTATAATAATAATAATTTATGTTCCTCTGAAAAATCTAGATATGGGCATTTATTATTTTTATTTTTGAAGTAATATGTTCATTAAAATATAGAAAAGTATCAGGAATAAAAAGTCAATCTTATCCAAAAAAACAAGGAAAATTACACCAACTTTTTGAATTTTTTTTTAAAGAATGACCTATATTCTTTGATAAAGAAGCTACAATAATATTTATTAGACTTTTGAATTTGTTGGTAAACCTACCTGAGAAAAATGGCTTTTGCAGGGGACCTCTTTGTGCAGTCTCACAGTATTACTCCCAGTGAAATAATTTATTGTGAGATGATTTATATTATACAATCCATGGGTGATGAGGCTCTGCCTTTCCCGCTCCATTATAACAGTAGAGTAAGAAATAATCCACCCAGGGCAATCTGTTGACATACCTGGAGGAGGGAAGATAGCTATCCCTGGCTCCTTCCACTCTGGTCCATTCTTTCCCCTCATAACAGGGCAAACCCCTTTATTTTAACTGTTGAGCCTATCTTTGTGACTCATTAACTGTTTCTCATATTTAGAGCTGCAATACACAAAATGTTTGAAAATGAAAAGATGGTATAAAGGTGATGCAGGCAAATATCAGCTAAATGAAAATTTAATAAAATTGTAAGATTAAAAAGAACTTCAGGTAAAAAAAATGCCAAAGCATCAATGAAAATTATGATATACTGAAAATTATCAAGAATAGCTAAAGTTCCTGAATACATGTGTAATTAATAATAGAGTTTCAAAATATACAACATTATATCTAAATAATGGGAAGAAATAGATAAAATAACAATTATAGATAAAATATTTTAATAACTCCTCTCAGAAAAATGATAGATCAAGGTGAGAAAAAATAATAAAAATTAATTAGGTTGATATAAAAATCCTTTAGAATTTTACACCAACAAACATGGAATATACATTTTCATTAACACACATGCCCCAGTTACAAATATTAAAATTATACTAATATTTTAGGTTGGGTTCTCTGGAAACAGAATCTGAGGTGGAGAGTTGTAGACAGAATATTGGGATGTACTCTTGGGAGATACACCTGTGCCTATGTGACAATACCAAGTTTAGGCAGAGGGGAAAGCTGACCCACAGTGAGGTTGCAAGTGCTGCTCAGCTAGTCCTAATGGAAGCTCTTACAAGGTTTTCCAGACTGATAGCTGGGTATGTTACTGGTTGTAGTTACAGGTTGCATTCTGTACCAGGATACGGGGATAGCCTTGAGAGAGGGATTTCTCTGCATCTGAGGGTAATGTCCAGTGAGGGGCAAGCTAGGAGTCATCAGGATTCAATACTTCCAGCAGCTGGGGAATAGGCGAGTCATCTCTGAAGAAATTATCTGAACAGAGTGCCACAGTATCCATTATGAATAGATCACAAAGGAAACTTCAATACATTCTGAAGGAGTAATGTACAGACAATGTTCTCTGGCAATAATGCATTCAAATTAGAAATCAGTAACCAAAGAATACCTTAAAATCCCATATGCCTTGAAACTTAAAAAAAAATCTCTATGAAATTATCACTTGGTTAAAGAGGAAATCATGAGGATAAAATGAGGAATACTTAGAACCGAATACAATAAAAGCACCACATGTGGAAATTTGTGGTATGAATCTAAAGCAGTACTCAGTAAAAATTTAAATTTTGACTCTATTTGTAAGGAAAGAACAGTGATTGAAAACAAATAAGCAAAGAGGTCAACAAAAGAAGCTAGAAAAATAAGAATAGAATAAACACAAAGAATCAGGAAGGAAATAGTAAAGTTAGAAGGAGGAGTCAATGAAATAGGGAATGAAAAATAGATAAAATGAATAAAACCAAAACATCGTTCTTTGAAAAGTCTCACAATATTGATAAACCTCTGGTAAGATTGAGGGGAAAAAAGAAGGGAGAAGGAAATAAGATAGAAATTATCTCGGCTCAGAAAAAAAATACAGAATGACAAAGGGGAAAATAACTACATTTATAATAAGAACTTAATCACTCAAATATTACAAAGCATTAGTTAATACATTTAACAGGTAAAATAGATTTAAAAATGTAATAACTGCCATAAGAAGAAATAGAAAATACAATGAGAATAATGGAAATTGAATTTTAATATCTTCCACTAGAAAAATTTTCATGTCTAGACATTATAAGGGAATTAATATTTTTCTAATATAAGTTGTTCTAGAAAGCAAAAAAGGGGAAAATTATCCAACTCATTTTAGGAGGCTGATATAGTCTTGATCCTAAAATCTAATAAGGAACATATAAGAAAATAAAAGAAAAGAACAAATTTATGCATATGCAAATATCCTAAACGAAATATTGTAAGCCCAAACCAAGTGGGCTAAAATACACATACTTATCAAATTAACATGTAAAGATGACTCAGTTTTAGAAAATCTTTCAAGCTCAAAATGTGAAAAATAAAATTATAAAGTCAATAAAATAAGTAATATGAAACAATCTGTGAAAAATATGAGTTAGAAAGATTTCTTAAACACTATTTGAAAAATACTAGGCATGAGGAGAAAACCTATGATGGATTTTATTAAAATTTACTACATTCACATACTAGAAGAGAAAAATGACCAACTCTATTGATTCAGAAAAAGCATTTGGAAAAGTTCACACTGATTTATGATAAAAAAGAACCCAGAAATCTAAGAGTAGAACTTTGACAAAGACCCTGAGAAAAGCCTACATCAACACCTTCCTTAACTTGATGCATATTCCCTTTGAAGTTGGTATTTAGACAGTGGTTCCTCTGTCAATTCCACTGTTTATCAGCATACTAGAGGATCTGACAAATGCATACCATATAATCGTGCAAGGAAAAACACAGGAAAAAAACCAGAGTTGTCATTATTTGTAGATGATATAATTTTCTTACAAAAGCCAATATAACCAGTGGTAATCTATAAGGACTAAAAAGAGAATTTGGAAAGTTGTTGAATACGAGATCAACAAACCAAAAATGTTATGGCATTTCTCATTACCAATGATAATGAAATAAAGAGAAAGATATTATTTGTGAAATTGAAAAAATCATTATCTAAAAATTATCCTAACTAAAGATACATGAGATCTTTAGTGCAGAAAATAAAGTAAACTCTATTACAGAGCATAAAAGAATATCTGAACACTATTTAAGGCTGGGACAATTTTACATGTAAAAATGTTAACAATCAACCATTCATCTTTAACTTTAATTTCTATTTTAATCCAAAATAATTTTAAATAATTCAAATTTAAAATAGAAAAATAAATGCTCTCAAAATTAACAAACAATTTTGAAAATAAGAGGAGAAACAGAATACATTTTCTACAAGATATTAAAACATAGGACAAAGTCATCCTAATTAAGAAAGCAAGGTCTTAGTAAAAGAACAAAGAATTTGGAGGACAGAAGAGAGGGCCCCAAAACAGAAGTATGCAGATATATGAACTTGATATGTAATAGGAATGACATCATAATTGGTGGGAAATTAATAAATTACATAATAGCTGATGTTAGGAACATTTCATACTATGTGGAAAAAAATGGAGTTGATCTTTTTCCTCACATCTTGTATAAAAACAACCTTCTAATGTATTAATACCCCAAATGTGAAATGAAAAACTCTAAAGCCAATAGAATAAATAATCATAAACCCTCTGTGGGAAATTCAGGAGAAGAATTTTTCTTAAACTCAACTCCAAAAACAGTAGCTACAAGGAAAAAAAAACATGAGGGATTTAATTTCTTTAAAATAGTGAATTTATATTCAAGGAAAGACATGATCAAAGTTAATGAATGGGTGACAGGCTGGAAAAAGATACTTAAAAATTAAAGAGATAAATACTAATTAAAATATATAGAATTAACTCCTGCAAGCGAGAAGATAAATATAGGACATCCAATAGAAAAATGAATACAGAGGATACAAAAGGACAATTTACACAAGAAGGATGCTAAGTGCTTAATATATGCATGCAGGAATGCTCAACTTCATTAAAAATTGGAAGACTTAAAAAATAATATGAAACTACTTTACACTGAGTAGTTTGGGAAAAAGAAGGATGATTACACCAAAGGCTATAGAGAATATGGGAGAAAGGAAACCTTTCCAGGTGTAGCCATTCTGGAGAGATTTCAGGCAATTCTTAATGAAATTAGCGTGCATATGCACAATGACCTGACAATTGCATTTCTGGGTGTATATATCCCAGGGAATTTCTTAATTTCTAAAAATAAAAATAGATTAGATTCTTTATTATTTCTTGAAGCAAGTAATTGGATTAGGCCTTGGTGTTTAGTACTAAAGAAATAGAAAAAGATAACAAATTTTGTTACTTTTCATCAATACTTGCTTCCTCACCCAGGGGGAGAATTGTACTTCCCTGTTCCCTTGAAGTTAGGCGTGGCCATATGACATGCTTTGACCCATGAAATGTAAACATAAATGGTATATGTCGCTTCAGTGTGGGAGCTTAAAGAGTAGATGTATTAGTTTCCCAGGGCTGCCACAACAAAGTACTACAGAACGTGTGGCTTAAGCATCAGGAATTTATTTTTTTATAGTTCTGGAGGCTAGAAGTCCAAAGTGTATGCATATTTGGTTTTTTTTTGAGGCCTTTCTCCTTGGCTTGCAGATGGCTACCTTCTCACTGTGGCCCCACTCCATCTTTCCTCTGTGTATCCCTTCGTGTGTCCAAATTCCCCAACACCAGTTTGGTTGGATGAAGGCCTACTCTAAAGGCCTCATTTTAATTTAATTACCTCTTTAAAGTCTCTATTTCCAAATACAGTCAAATTCTGAGGTACTGGAGTTAGGGATTCAACATACACATTTTGGAGGGTATACAATTCAGACCATAATAGTAGTGCTGCTAGAATTAACAAGTAAAAATACTGGATATCTAGTTAAATTTGAGTTTCAGATAAACAGTGAGTAATTTTTTAGTATGAGTATGTCCCATAAATCCTTGGGACATACTTATACTGAAAATTTATTTATTTATTTGAAATTTAAATTCAATTGAGTGTTCTTTATTTTATATGACAACCTTATTAAAGAGCTAGTTTTTGTTTTATCACATTTTCTTTCCTTCTTTTTTTTTTTCTTTTGCCATCCTGATTGGCAATTTTTTAGAGCCTATTACTTCGTCTTTGACCCCAGAATAAAGACATGCAGCCCAGGTGAAAAGTAAATCTCTTCTATTGTAGACAAATGAGATTTGGGGATCATTAATTACTGCAGTGCAATCTAGCTAACCCTGACTGATGCATAGACAGTACCATGAGTATGATTTTTCAATAATACAAAATCTGACATGTGTCAACAGCTTCAGGGTTGGAAAGGGATAGGGAAGAATCTGTTAGAATCTGGAATGATGGGGATTCACATTATGCATGGGTGACAGTTTGATACAACTATTGAAAGAAACAATTTTTAAGTTATGTAATAAGTTCATAGCTTTTGGAAAACAAATTAACAACAACAATAGCAACAACGGACTCTTGGTATATTGGCTGGTTAATATTATTTTATTTAACAAGTTAGCACAAGAAATATTTGAACTTGGTAAAGAATTGTCAAATTTTCACACAGGAATAAAAGGGAGCTCCGCTAGTTTGGATTCTCCCAAAAGTTGACCTTGAGATAGGAGGATTGAAGTGAAAGTAATATATTTGAGATGAACAGGAAACAAAAGTTGAAAGTGGGAGAAATGGGAAAGGAAAGGGAAATGTTTAAGCCAGCCAGCCACGTCTGTTGGCATTGTATAATAAGCCATGTGGAAACATTCAGAAATAGTGTAGGAGACATGTTTCAGCGTCATCACTGCCATGCATATAGGAAGATCATCGTTCCAGAGCTTTGGAGATATTTCTCAGGCAAAGAGATCCTGGCACTATCAGTTGAGAGTCGGCTAATCCTGACAAGGCAAGGCAGGAAGGACACCCTGTCAGTGTCTGCTGCAGGAATAGAGAAAGTCTAGATCTTGAGAAACTTTCAGGTATGGAAGATACAACTGATTCTCACTCTCAGTTGGTAAAAAAATAAAACTAAAAAAATTCTTTGAGTAACCCCAATACTTAAAACTCAAATTCCTGTTAAGTATCAACTTGACAGTGTTGTCATTAGACCATTGTCAAAACCACAGAATTGATTAAGTTTGTACCCAGTAAATTATCTTAGTTGGAAAAAGGTATTTTAGCAAGAAAACTTTAAGGTTATAGCTCTTCTACTGAAATCTTACAGGTTCAAGGTGGCAGTAATTAAAGCGGATGGGGACGAGAGAGAGAGTGAGAGAACCAGAAAAGAATATACCTGTGTCTATCAGTAGTCCCCAACCTTTTTGGTACCCGGGACCAGTTTCCTGGAAGACAGTCTTCCCACCGCCCGGCCCGGGGGTGGCGGCGGGGGGCTGAGCTCAGATGGTGATGCCAGTGATGGGGAGCAGCTGTAAATACAGATGAAGCTTCACTTGCTTGCCTGCTGCTCACCTCCTGCTGTGCAGCCAGGTTCCTAAGTTTCATGGAAGACAATTTTTCCGCAGAATGGGGCATGGGGGTGGAGTGAGGGAAGAAGGGGCAGTTCTCAGGCTGGCCAGAGTTCCTAACAGGCCAACTGAGGTTGGGGACCACAGTGTCTAATGACATCCAGAGCTGATTGACACTAAACAAACAGGAAGATAACAACATTTTAGCTATTCTGGCAGGAGCACAGTTAACCTGCATATAAATTGTATGTGAATATTTGCAACAAAAAACAAAACTTGAGCCCCAAATCTTCCAGAAAGCAGTCTGAGAAAGCTGCTCAGCACCCTAGGAAGACATATTCTTAAATGCCCTCTTCAGATGTGGGCAAAGAATAAGATCGTGGAAGAGAGAATTAACTCACTGAGAGTGGAGCCAAAATACATGAGAATAACGGACTGGGGAACTAGTCTTACAAAGTAGAATCCTAGGCCTGGCAAAGAATGCTCCTCAACTTGAGGGAAGTGGCTTCTTGGTTTCTGCTTAGCAAGATTTGAGAGTTGTCACAGCGAAGTGTAGCTGAGCATCCTCCCAGGCCTTGGAGACATTCTCCCATTCTTCCCAGTGCTGAATGAGCTTATCTCTGTGATTTCATTGCATTTTGAGAGTGTAATATGCCACCAATTTTTCATTTATATTCAGAAGTTTTTTAACTAAGAGGATTCATCTCTAGAGGTGATGAAAAAGCCAAGCACCAGTCAGTGATTCTGGATTTGTGCTTAAAGCAGACTGCTTGGGACTTTTGGGTTTGTCTCCCTTGCAAAATGAGTGAGTGAGTTCTACATGTCAAAGGGAGTGGAAGGAAGTAAAACTTTTGGTAATCAAAAGGGTAGATGTCAAAGATTGAATAACAGTTTACCGATATCTGCTTACCCTTCCTAGAAAAGATTCTACTTTCACATTCCAGTTAAGTCAGGTTTGTCCACAGGACTTACTTTAGTCAATGAAATGCCAACATTCCAACTGCCAACATTCCAATTAGAGACTGCTTGGAAAGATGACCTTTGATGGACATGTAGGATAATGAGACATATATCTTTGTTATATGCAGCTGATATGAAGACATTTGTTACTACAGCATAATATAAACTACTCTGACTGATAGAAGTAAAATATGATATATACTTATGATGAACTATTATGTATGCTTCAGGAGCAATAAAGTAGACTTACATATAAAAAATTAATCTAAGATACATTAAAATGAGTTGAAGGTAAATGGATAAAACTATATGAGTTGGATACAAGTATGAAACCATGAGATCTATAGAAATTATAAGTTATTTAAATTCAAAACTACACACCAACAACACAATACATTCTCTCATATGGGGCATCCATTAAATACAATACAGTAACTATGGAAGAAAGGAGAGTATGGCTTTCTTTCATAAGAATAAATTGGTAATAAAGAAAAACATGAAAGAACATAGCCATTAAAATTAACAACTCAGTGTAAAGGTTAAATAGCAAACTGGACACAGTTTCCTCATGTATAAAATGAGAGAATAGTACAAACCTCATGTGGTTGTTGTGATGATTAAGTACATTAATGTGTAAAAAGGGCTCCAAAGAATGCCTGGCATCAAGAAAGCTCTTTAAAAGTATTTGCTATTGTTTGTTAGTTACTATTTATTATTAGTTGAAGAGGGACTTACTGAACTTGAAGCTAAAAGGAATTGCCCATCTTGTAGCAGGAAAAAATAAAAATTATGTAAGTCAAATTAAGGGGCATGAGGGATAGTATGAAAAATGCCAACATATGCATACATACAACAGTTCCAGAAACAGGGAATGTAGAAGATGTAATATTCGAAGAGATAATAGTTGAGAGATTAAAAATATATATAAATATCCATAATTTGAAAGTCATACTAAATTTTTAGGAGGATAACAAGAAATCCAATTTAGGTATATCATAGTGAAACTTCAGAAACCAAAGGCAATTTAATAGTATTTAAAAAGTAGGAAAGGAAAGGTCAGTTACCTATTAAGGAACAAAAATTTTGTTTTTAGTAAAACTGATGCCAGAAGATAGTGAAATGGCATCTTTATGTATTAATGGAAAAGTACCCAGCTAGAACTTTCTATTTAAGACTAATGGTGAGCTAAAAATATAGTTAGATAAATACTTAAAAGCATTTTTCATTCTCAGACCGCAGCTGACAAAGACCAACAATTTGGTCTTAGTTTTTGCACTGTCAGTATGAAAGTACTGGTTTTAACATTTTTCTTGTTTTTCTTCAAATTCCCTACTACTCGTTTAATATTATATTGCTTTATCATCTAGAGTCATTTAAAAACAAAAAAGAAAAACCTCTACTGACTTTAGTAAATTTTCTCCAGGAAAGTGATTTTGTCAATTATCTTTTAAGACCCATAAAATAGAAATAGGGAAACTTAAATGGACTTCTTCATCATGACCATATGTTCTGGTCCTCACCATCTCTCACTGCATAATTACTTGACTCAATTACTTGCCTACATTTCTAACCTCACCTCCTTTCCCTTTTCCTCTTGCTCATTATGCTCAATTACAAGGGCTTGCAGCTGTTCCTTGAATGTACCAAACTTGAATCCATCTTAGATCCTTTGTCTCTGCCTGAATTTCTCTCTAGTAGGGACTTTCTTGCAAGGCCAATCTAAATTTATTTCTGATCTCCTTGTCATTTAGCTTTCAGCTTACCTCCTCAGAGAGGTAGTCCTTGTTACCCTAACTAGTGTAGCCACACCAAATTCTTTTAATTACATGATCTATTTATCTTTACGTTAAATCTCCATGATAGTAGGTACCTTGTCTATTTGTTCACCACAGTGTCTGTAAAATATAGAATAGTGCAAGACCCATAGTAAGCACTCAATAATTGTTTATGAGTACACAAACAAATGAATACGTTAGCAAATTGCTATGCAAATTTGGGACTAATATAACTTGATTTCTCATACACGAAGAACATTGCATTCATTTCTTTATTTAGACCTTACAACAAACCTTAGGAAAAGGAACAAAGAGATTAAAATGAATAAAGTTGGCAGAATGATTAATTATTATCATTTTGCTGAAGAGAAATCTTCAAGTTAAACAGTTAAATAATTTATTAAGGTCACAAACTGGTAATGATGAGGCTTGTGGTAGGTAAAGTAATGGCCCCCCACAAAGATGTCCATATCTAATTCCTGGAACCTGTGACTACGTTATCATACGTGGAAAACAGGATTTTGTAGCTGTGATTAAGAACCTTGAGATGCAGAGATAACCTTGGATCATCTGTGTGGACTCAATCTGATTACATGAGTCCTTAAAAGAACCTTTCTCAGCTGAGGGTAGGGCCAGAAGGTATGTGACTGTGAAAGGATGGTCAGAGAGATGCAAAGTTACTGACTTGGAGGGTAGAGGAAAGGGGTCCACAAAACAAGGAATGGGGTAGCCGCTGGAAGCTGGAGAAGGCAAGAAAATGGATTCTCCCCTAGAGTCTCCAGAAGAACCACAACCCTGCTGACATTTTGACATTGCTGACATTTACCCCAGAGTGTGTTTGATTTATAATCTACAGAATTGTGAGATAAAAAAAAAAATTGTATTGTCTTCAGCCCTTACATTTGTGTTAATTTATTACAGCAGCAATAGGAAACTAATACAGGACTCAAACTAGAATCCAGATCAGCTGACTCTTTCTGCTAGACTACACATTATGTTTAGTAATTCCACATTCCCATTAAATGCGATGGCAAACAGATTAAATACTCACTGAAAAGTGCTATGACAGGAAAATATCTCCTAAATTAGAGAGATTGTGGTATACATATATAAAGTATATGTGACTGATTCTTTAAACTGTCAGCTATTTTTTTAATTGCAGAAAGAGAGAATGAGATCATGAAATAGGACTATATAGTGCATCTAAGAAGGAGACAGAAATCTTAGTATTTTGTTTCGAATAGATGTCATTTGAACCCATTTATCATTCTCATTATGTTCATCTTAATGAGAAAACAGCTCTATCCTGGTTATAGTCTATGCCATTGTAATATAATATACAACGGGGCTCTGGAGAGCAAGTCAATGCAGCCAAATGGCTTTTTATTCTTTATTTCTTTTTGTTTGTTTGTTTCAGACTTTTTGTTTCATTTTCATGTAGTCTCTAGAAGATGGGCTAGGCCAATAAGAAAAAGGAACAAAGAGAATAAACTGAATGGAGGCAAGATCAAAGGGGTCAAAGAAATGCTGAACCAAAGCATCTACTCATATGTAATTATATATAGGTGTTTTGGTTAAGTTTCAATAGGATGAACCCTTTTTTGTGGTTACATATTTCTGAAAAAAAGAAAAAAAGAACAATTAACACGGTCTGACGATATTTAAAAAAATGAATATATTAATATGAAAATTCTTAAAAAGGATGTGAAGTAAATCATATTTCATTGTATGACATTGTTTCATTGAATATTTAGTAAATCTCTAACTATTAGTCAATAAAAGAAACATTTAACTCCTTGAAATAAGGTCTATTACAAAAAATCCTGAGATGTATAACATTAAACTTATGGGTAACTTCTGTGAACTGAAAACAAGAACACAAATTTCTTTGGTATTATTTACACATTGGAATACATATGCATGCCACCATCTCTGAACAGGAGGTATGGTGCTAGTGTTTGTATTGAAAATTATTTTAGAAATTATTATTCAAAAATACTTCAGGACAAACAATACAGTTTGTATGTATACATGTTAACTACAATCTATACATGAGTGGTTCTTAGTTAAGATTTGAAAAACCCACTGAAGGTATGTTTAATTGGTACGTATAGTGACTTGTCCATACTCTCAAGCATGATGCTTTTAGTATACAACAATAGTATTATCAAGATCTAGACAAGAAGGTTTATTAATGATGTTATAATGAATGTTAGAAATAACTTTTGTGAGGGAGATATTAATAAATAATGCCAAAAATGAGCAATGATAGAAATGACAAGTTTGGGCAAGCTGGGTGAATTTGTATATTCATACTGATGCCAGATTTAAATATTTCCCACTTTCGATAAAGTAAGTGATATATACTGCATTTCATTTGTTTACTCAATGAACGTCTGTATTTTTTTTTAACAAATTCTTACTCTGAGTTTGACACTATTATTGTGTCGGGCTCTGAGACTATAGAGGTTAAGCCATAATCTTTGCACTTATGGAACTCATTGCCCAATAAAGGAACTTTGGACAAAATAACATAGAATACCTTGCCTTAACTTGATAAGTTGGTCTCCTTCAAAGTCAAATCTTATAAAAATAAGTTTGCATTATTGCAAGGTTACTAAATGCAAGTCTGCACAGAGCTGGCCTTATTTATATTCCAGGATTTAGCCATGTTTTTCTATCACTACTGCAATTTGATGTTACTATTGGTGCTAGTCTGTTCCAGCTTGCATAAAGATAGAGACAATTACGATGTTGTGGTTCTCCTGGGTCTGTCAGGGAGTCAGGAAGCTCTTAGTTGCGTTGGGTTAGGGGCCCTTTCTGTTCACGAATCAAGGGTGGTTCGAATCAAGGAACACAAGAGATTTGGGTATCTGTTGTCTACTCCCTGCAATACTTCCCAAAATGGGGTTGCCTACACATCTCTTCCAAAAATACTGACCTTTCCTCCATGCAAAGATGAAATGTTAGCTCACCTCCTGCCCCACTGTAAAAATGTGGAGCAGGCAAAGGAACTAATTACCAACCAAGTAATGTCCAACTTATTATTACTGTGGGGTTTCAATACAATTCAATATAACGTAAGTATTGCAATGGGAATAGATGCACAGTGACATGAAAGGATAATTCCATAGAGTTTCATAGAGTGACATTCTAACTCTGTCTGGAAGAGTGGAAACTTAGAGAAAGGGGGCTGTATCTGAGCTTGGATTTGATCCTTGAGTAGGTGTATAATATGCAGAAGAGAGAAATTCAGAAAGAAAAGCCTGTCTCAAGCAGAAGGAACATCATACAAAAGCTAAGATGTGGCTAGGGCACAGATAGCCAGAGGAAGAAATGTGTTTGTTTGTGTGTTTTGAAAAATAAGGAATAATTAAAGAAGTAAAGGAAAGTTGAAGCTACATTGTTTTGAGGAATGCTATGTATTTACATTATCCTCTGTCCATAAAAAGCAACACATCATTCTGTGAAGTTTCCAGTGGAGAATGTTGATTTGGGGAAAAGGTTGAGAATATATTCTAGGGTAAAGTCAGTAAGAACATAAATTAAGCATATTGAGCAGCATTGTCAGATTTAGAAATATCAAACAAGCGAAAACAAAACAGAACGCTCAGTTAAATTTGAACTTCAGGAAAATAATTAAAAATTATCTAGTATAAGTATGTCCCACTCAACATTTGGGATATACTTATACTAAAAATTCATTTGTTGTTTACCTGATGTTGCAAATTAACTGAGTATCTTATATTTTATCTCATTAAGAGAAAGAAAAAAGTTTATAAAATTGATATTTGCTCTAACTGTATTTCTAAATGCAAGTGCTTTTGTAAACTATAGAAATATATTCAATTCAAATTAAATTGCATTAAAACATTCTGTATCATTTGAATGTAAGTAGTTCTGGTATTGCCTTAGCAATGTCCCTTCCTTTGAATATTTTGGAGGCTATTTTATTCATGGAAATGCATTCTTCCCAATCTTCCTTAAAGTTCTCTCTCTCTCTCTCTCTCTCTCTCTCTCTGTCTTTGTTAAATTGCAAATGTAACATTTATTAAGAATGGCTTCCAGGGAAAGCATAATGCTGCCAACACAGTTGACAATGCCCTTAAGGCCATAAAAGTACACTGTGTGTTTGTGGGCTGAATTCATTTTCACTTTGAATATTTTTAGGGGTATGTATGCCCACACTGCCATGGCTGCCTCAGAACTCAGGAATAATTTTTTTTATTTGTATAATTCTGTGGTCACATACTGCTCAACAACCTCATCTTCAGAGAATTGTCATTACTTGATTTGTCTTGCTGCTCCCTGGAAAAGGCCCATTCACTATGCTTGTCTTTATTTGATGGAATTCAGAACTCACTCAGGAATAAAAGCTATCTCTCCAGTGTTTTTGTTGCAAACAATCACTATTTATTGTTTAATAACACAGCTGCCTAAGGTAGCAGTACAGATTCAAGGAAACAAGAGGCTGACCCAAAAATTTAAAAGGAAAATTTGGGGAATGAGATTTCCCTAAGGGGTTTGAAAAGTTCCAAAATATTTCTAGGAATCTAAAGGCTACATGCATGTACAGAGCTATGAGTATACCTAGAAAATACCTAAGAAGACCCTAGTGTAACTGGCTCCATGTACAAAGTCCAATGACCCCTATATTGTTTTATAATCCTCTCCCTTAACTAACCACTTGACCTTTTCAGTTGTTTCCCAGAAATGGTGGATTTTCTGCAAGACAAAGGAGCTGAGATTCTGAAGTCCCCCAGGCAGACTTCCTCACGCTAAGATTCACCATCCCTGAAAACCTGCCCCCAATGCACATAGCCCCTTGTTAGTTACACCATGACCTGCTCCAAGGCATGTGGCCCCTACTTTAAAAGCCCATGATCTATATTAGTCAGAGAGACAGATTTGAGGCAGCTTCCCCCATTCTCCCCACAAGATATCTGTCATATTAAAAGATTTCTTTCTTCCTTGGCAATCCTTGTCTCAATACTTGGATCTTTGCGTGATAAACAACTAAACCCCTTGCTGTTTTGACAATACTAGTCTAGTCTTTAACTAGTCTTTAACTTCTGGATCACATAGAGTCTCTCTGCAAGCAAAAAATGAAGTTTAAGGCACAGTCGTAACTCCTGGAAAATTGAAGACAGGTCCAACACACACACAGAGCACCTTAACAAAGAGTGGAAGACTTATTAGTTTGGGCATTTAAGAAAATTTCTTCCCAATTATTAGTTGATTTCTAAGTTAAGTGAGATGAGACTTCAGTGGTGAGACTTATACATGTGCATAATTAGTTCAGGAAAGTCACTAAACAAACAGCAACAAGAACAAATGACAATAACAACAAAATCTAGAGGGAAGGGGGTGTCATTTTTTCCAGGATTTCTATATCATCTTTTGTAAGATGTTAATAGAAATATTCTGTAAGAAAGCACAAATGTGAGACATAAGATGCCTTAAATCAACTATTATAAATATGTTCAAAGAACTCAAGGAAACCATGTCTCAATAACAAAATGAAAGTCTGAGAATAATGTCTTACTACATAAAAAATAACAATAAAGGGATAAAAATTATAGAAAAGAAACAAATAGAAATTCTGGAGTTAAAAAATACAAAAACTAAAATGAAAATTCACTAAAGAGGCTCTATAGAAGATTAGCCTGTTGGAAGAATAAATAAGCTTAAAGATAGACCAATTGAGATTATGTGGTCTGAGGAACAGAAAGAAAAAAGAGTGAAGAAAGATTAACACAGCCTCTGAGCTTTATAGGAAACCATAAGCAAACCAATGTATTTATAATGGGAGTTGCAGAAGGAGAGGAAAAAAGAAAGAAAAAATATTTGAAGAAATAGTGGCTGAAAACTTCCAAATTTTGATGAAAAAACTTAATCTAAACAACCAAGAAGCTTAACAAATTCCAAATAGGATAAACTCAGATAAATCCTATCTAGACTCATCCTAGTCAAATTATTTAAAGACAAAGACAAAAGAGAATTTTTAAAGCAATAAGAGAAAAATAACTTATTAAAAATAAGACCCTTGATAAGATTAACTATTGATTTTTCATTGAGAACCATGGCAGTTAGGAGCCAGTGGGATGAAGAAAAAAGGCTGTTAACTAAGAATTCTATGTCCAGCAAAACCAACTTTCAAAAATGAAAGAGAAATTAAGGCTTTCCCACATAAACAAATGTTGAGAGAATTCATTGATAGCAGATCTGCCCGATAAGAAATATCAAAGGGAGTTCTCAGAGTGAAATAAAAGGATACCAAATGATAACATAAGTCCACATGAAGAACTAAAGAGCACTGGTAAAGGAAACATAAATAAGAAAACTGAGGGCAGATGGATTGAAATGGCAGGGCTTTTGTTATATAGATTTTTTTCCCAAAAGTTAGACCACGTTTCAAAAAGTCTTGAACATGAAAAAAATATGCTCCTCAAAAGAACACCCTTTTTATATGTGGCCCTAAGTAATAAGAGGAAAAATTAATGTCATTAGATTTTATTGTTCGTAATTGTCTATAGATAAGGAAAAATTCATTTTCTTCAGTAATTTTTAATTACCCTATCACAATTTTCCATAATCCATATTACTTAGAAAAAATGACTTTTTCTAACAAGAATGCACCTTCTAAGAAATGATAACAAAGAAGTATGGGCTCTCTAGTAAACAAAATGCCCTAGTCAAAGGTTATTCTTTGCTCATATTTTATCATCACAAACCTTTTTCCCTTTTGTATGAAACATTTCATCATTCAATTGAAGAATGTGGGCTTGAAATAAGTAGAAAGCTTTCTGGGTATTTGATATATCATATTTTTTAATTTAGAAATATCCACAAATGTAATAAAATCTTGACTTTGTATTGTTTATGTCAGTAGCCTAATAAGTTGAAACCTTATTATAGTTTTTAAAATTACTCCAATTGGATCTATTTCTCTAATGAATAATACTGTCTTTGATTAGAAGTAGAAGAAACCAAATGGATTTTAATTATCTTGAATTGTGATTATCATCGAAGATAGACTTTGTATTACTTTTAATAATTTGTAGTCAGGATATCAGGTCCTAATAAGAATTTATTATGTTTTATTGTTCTTTTACAAAATGAATTACATGCTTTAACTATATAAGTAACCATTTAGTTACTAATAAATAAATTAAATAATTTACTACTAATAAATAAAGCAAATTTTGAATAATTCATCATTTATAACTACAATTATTTAGGGGGAAGAATATCAAAATAGTCATATTATATTTTTATCTCTGTGATCTGGATGTGAATTTACCAATAGATAGATTATTATATGTGTTACCTTGTCAAATTATCCTAAACTAATAAAAATCTTTCTTAAAAATAAAAATGAAAATTTTCAAGGTATGCTTCCAGAGGCTCTGAAAACTCTTTTATTGAAGAAATATGGCCATCCAAAGGTTATGCTAAAATTATATTTTCAGTAAGTCAGTTTCCCCAACCAACAAATCAGTGTGCTGTCACATTGAAAATAGGAAACAAATATAGCAGCAAATATCCAGGGATAATTACAGAGTGTAAATGAATGTTGTATCTAAAAATAATACTATTCAAGAATGTTCTTACTAATTATTTATATATTTTTTGCAGTTGTTAGAACAGATGAGAACCAATTAGTATTATAAATAAGATTAGAATACCTTCAACAACTCAATTGATTAAAAAAAAATCTCAAATGAGAAATTGTTCGAAACCCAGGACATCATATTTAAAAGTAACATTGGATGCATAAATTGCAAGCAAGAATCCTTAATGTCCTAGAAGACATTTAGGTATAAAGGAACCACATATGATGTGATATATGGTAGTGTTTCTCTTCTCTCAGAGTCCAAAGATACTGACTAGTTTTATTCTTGAATGATCATTGTTATTTTCTTTGTACTTATCATAATGATCCCTTTCTTCTTATGACATAGAATCTATGTGATTAATTTGCATAACATATTCTATTGTAGAATGATCTGAAAGCCTGGGAGAGGTTGGTAAGGGAGTTTTAAAGAAAAAGCAACCTTTTAAAATATTTAATTTATTTTTCCCAATATTCTTTTTTAAAATTCAAATTTGACCCATGTATTATCAAAAGCAATGGTGTTTCAGTTTTGAAAAGTTTATTATTCTCGGCACCTGCAGAGGAGTGGACCCCAAAGGAGCTCAGGAAATTTCATCCCAAAATATGACTCCTTGGTATTTTGAATTAAGGCCCTTAGAGATTAACAGGCCCTTGAAAGAGACTTTCTATCTGCATAACCAGATGGTCCCATCAAAAGAACAATTGATTTTCTTCCCCCTCCCTATAATCTCACTGTATTTCAGGAAAGAAAATCAAGAATGCAACCAGAACTGGCCCACATCATTTTAAACACAATACCTGTCTCTCGGGTTAATGTACAAGTCAATCTGTTCCCCCTCCCCCCGTCATCCATTTACTCTCCCAAGTATCCATTCATCCTCCCTAGCAATTGTTTATTGCCCCTAAACAGAATTACCTCTACTCCTCATCTTCCCCCCACTAAAAGGCATGTATAAAAATATCTGGATCCCACTGGGATACCCCGCTGTGATTCCCCCCATGCACATGGTAAATAAATCTTTCTCTTATTAATCTTCCTTCATTGTGAGTTGATCTTTCTCCCTACAGCCACAAGACACTGAACTCACTCAAGGAACGTCAAAGTGACGACAGAGCACCCACATGAAAAAGGAAAAATATCATCAAGCTGGCTGGCCAGTTTGATTTAATTTTTCATGTTGAAATAATAAGCTGTACAAATAGCAGAGAGAGCTCCTGTGTATCTTTTACCCAATTTGCCCCAATGATTACATTTACATAACAATAGTATCCTGTCAAAACTGGAGGAAGAGGCACCTCCTTGTGGCTGGGTGGGGTTGGGGTGGGTTACAAATTTTCTATGGTGTTTAGCTGGGGTTTTTGTCTAAAAGTTATTGTCCAAAAGTTCTCTGTCTTGCTAGGCAGTCCCTTTCCTGGTAAAGGAAGCAGGCTTTTCTTGAAGCTTTTCTTGTCTGTGCTTACTGGCATTTGGGGTTACTGGCTTCTCCAGAAAGCAGTCCAAAAGCCAAAAAGAAAAGCAAAGGAATTGAACTCTGTGACATTCCTCAGTTCCGAGGTTCCTGGCAATCTCTCCCTTTTTCTTTACACCTTTCAGAGTCTTATATTTGTTGCATATTTAATATCCAAGGATGGGATTTTAGCTGTTCTTAGTAGGAGACATAGGGAGAAGTGTGTGTACCCCATCCTGTCCCAGGAATGGAAGCCTCTCAGACTGCCATTTTCTGCACTTAGAGGTTTAATTTCTCCAAGAAAATAAATCTTTTCTTTCTTTTTTATATGCTGTCTATCAAATTAAGTATAATACAAAATAAAAATGTAATAAAAACACTTTCAAAATAACAAAGCATTAGCTATTGTGGCAAATAATAACGTTGTTATTTTAAATAAAGAAAAAAATGGTGATGAGGCCATCCCTGGTGAAACACGGAGTCCACAGAATACATTTTGACATCTACCTTTCCTCTAGCCCCCCTGACATTTGTATTTAATCTGAACATCCTAAGTATCCAGGATATTCCTCTCAATGGAACTGGGACCGTGCACGTGGAAAACTCTAATAAAGTGGGAGAGTTTCTGCCAGGCTCACTCGTATTGTGTTGACAGCAGAGGAATGTGGAGCGTTTATGAGAAAGCCTTGGATCTTTTATAAAACTGGTGCATGGGGCCAGCATCTTATTTTCCTCCTGCCTCTAATTGCCTTGAGTCACCCCACAGACACCCACAATAGGTAAGACCGGGACAACTATCTCATATGAACCTATTTTACTAATTTTTTCTACCAAGTAGTGGTGGTTCTTAAAAATTCCTTTGAAATAAATACGTCCCTTCAATCTACAGAGGAATTGAAAAATAAATAGTTCTTCAATGTAATGATTGATCTAGATGAGGATCAGTGAATGCCAAAACCATTCAAGGAAATATAGTTGGAAAGATATTTGCAAGGTGTCAAAGAGTCCCTGCAGAGATGACTTGCTGACTGTGAAAGGACAGTGTATCTTCATGATGGAGAACCTGCCAGTTTCCACCTGGGACAACCAGATGTTACGTGCTTCCAGATGGGATAAAATATGGGGCACACAGCATCGCCTAGGAGGCATTCTTGCCAATAATGTTTACACTGAATCTATAAAATCATCTAGACCCAGCTTCAGTACACAAAAAATAACAGAAATAAAGGTACACATTAAATGCTCAACAAGAGGAAAATCTCTGTGACTTCAAAGTGTCAGACACTGTACAAGGCAACTAGCCCAGAATTTTCAAAAAATAAAAATCATGGGGAGGAAAAGCATAGATTATTTTAGATTAAAAGAGACTAAAGTCTCATAAAAATACACTGTGACAAATAAACTTTGAAGGGATCCTTTGGTTTTTGTTCTACCATTCCCACTTTACTCCCTTTCTATGGATTATTTTAATATTCTTAGTATTCCATTTTCTTTATCTATTTGTTTATCGACTATGTATATTTGTTCTATAAAAAGATACAAAACTAATGAGTGAATTGAGCAAGGTCACAGGATACAGAGTTATATATATAAAGAAATTATATTTCTACATATTAGCAATGTAAAATTGGAAATTGAAAATTTTAAAAGGATCATGTATAATAGCATCCAAAAACATGAAATAGGTATCTAACAAAGTATACACAGGAACTGTATGCTGAAAACTAAAAACTGCTCACTTAAATAATTAAATTAATTGACTATTATATATTATATATTTCAAAATAGCAAAAAGAGTGAATTTTGAATACTCTCATCAAAAAAAGATAAATTTTTGAGGTGATAGATATGTTAATTATCCTAATTTGATCATTACACATTCATACATACATGGAAATACCACACTCTACCCCATAAATATGTGTAATTATCACATGCCAGTTAAAATAAAACTTATAAAAAAAGAATGTAAGGAGAAAGTAAAGAGATTCAAGTATGGTCACCCAAAGGTCTATGGAACTAAATAAAAAAGATGTAAATTTAAAAAAATCTTTATGACTTTGGGTTACACAAAGATTTCTTATATATGATACCAAAAACATACTCTATTAAAAATAAATTAATAAATTAGATATCATCAAAATTTTACAATTTTTGGTCTACAATGACACCGTTAGTAGAATGAAAATACAAACCACAGACTGGAAGATAATATTGCAAAACATATATTACAAAGCAGTTATATCCAGAATATAGAAAAAACAGCCAGAACTTGCTGAGAAAACCAACAACCCAGTAGCAAATAGGCAAAGGACTTGGACAGGCATTTACCAAAGATGCTACAAGGATGGCATATAAGTACATTGAAAAGATGCTCAACATCATTAGCCATTAGGGAAATGCTAATTAAACCACAATGAAATCCCACTACTATATACTTAAAAAAATAGTTAAAATAATGTAAAAACAACAACAAAAACACCAAACTTACAATATTAATCACTAGCAAAGGAACAGAGCAAGTAGAACTCTTACACATTGCTGATGGGAGTACAATACAGTACAGAAACTTCACGAAATAGTTTGGCAGTTTCGGATAAGGGTAAACATATGCTTACCATATGACACAGCAAACCTATTCCTCAGTATTTACCAAGAGAAACAAAAACTTGTATTTGAAAAAAATTTGCCCCAAAATTTTTTGTGGATTTATTCATAATTCCAAAAGCTGAAAGCAACCCAATGTCCTAGGAAATGGTAAGGCAACTATGGCTGCAGCCCCCAGTCCCTGGGCTGCAGACCTGTACTGGTCTGTGGCCTGTTAGGAACTGGGCCAGATAGCAGAAGGTGAGCGGTGGGTAAATGAGGGAAGCTTCATCCGTATTTACAGCTGCTCTCTATCACTCACATCACCGCCTGAGCTTCACCTTCTGTCAGATCAGCGACAGCATTAGATTCTCATAGGAGCGCAAATCCTGCTATAAACTACGCATGCGAGGGATCTAGGTTGCTCACTCCTTATGAGAATCTAATGTCTGATGATCTGAGGTAGAGCTGAGGCAGTGATGCTAGCACTGGGGAGCAGCTGCAAATACAGATTTCCATTAGCAGAGAGGTTTGACTACATGATAAATGTAATGGGCTTGAATCATCCCAAAACCATCCTCTCACACAAATCCATGGAAACATTGTCTTCCATGATACCAGTTCCTGAGGCCAAAAAGGTTGGGGACCACTGAACTGTGGTCCATCCCTACAATGAAACAATAAAAGGAAAGATGACTAATATATGCAGCAACACAGAGGGATCTCAAATGCATTGTGCTAAGTGAAAGAAGCCAGACTCAAAGGGCTACACCCTGTATAATTGCATTCATAGCACACTCTGGAGAAGACAAAATTACAGGAACAAAAAAAAAAAATTAGTGATTGCCAGTGGGGTAGGGGAAGGTGTTGACTCCATGGAGCCACATGAGGGAATTTGGAGCAAAGGAGAATGGTACTGGGCTGCACCTTGATTGGTGTGGTGCCTGTATCACTGTGAAAACCCATAGAAATGCACCCCAAAAAGAGTAAATTTTACTGTGTGAAAATAAAAAGTCAGTAAAAATTTTTTAAATCCTTAAAGAATATAAATGAGGAGCAGTTTCATGTATCAGATTGTGAAACATATTAAAGTTTGAAAACTCAATATTGCCAAAAGATTAAGGAAGTAGACACTTTGATAGCTTATGGGTAAGAAAAATAATTTGTGCAATATTTTCAGAGAACAATTTTGAAAAACTATTAAAAAATTAATGAACAGTCTTAAACACACAATATTTCTATTTTTGAGAATTTGTTCATTTCCATACATCTAAGAAAAGATGTACAAAGATGTCCATTTAACACATATGGATGTATGAATGTTCTATAGCCATTAAAATGTGAAAAGAATTCACAAGGGATTGTTAACTGTACCGTAGTTATAGCTGAAGGTAATGGTGAGAGAGGAAGACATTTATTTTTAAGTTTATATTCTGATATGTGATTTCTTTCAAATTTTTACCATATGATTATATTTCTTCCATAGTTAAAAACCTAAACAACTGAGGTGGATGCAAATTAACATGCAGTGAAACAGGCAGAATGAGTTGTCAACATTTGAAGGAGTCCAAGTTCTAAGTGAAGACCCACATTTGGAGGACTGCAGTCCAGCAGTTTGCATTGTACCATCTGGTTCTGGCTCCGCATCAAACTCAATGTGGTGCCTAAAATAGTGTCTGTGTTTAATAAGTGTAATTTCATCACCTAAAGCTATGTTCTTTCTGTCACTGTGTCAGCATAACATCAGCCCCTCTGCCTTGTTCTGGAGCTGGTGTTCTCCACATGGGTATTATAATGTCATACTTTATTATCCACCTCTCTTTTAGCTGTTCATTACTTTTGGAAGGAAAAAAAAAAACAACAACCACCTTGCTGTGTAGTCTTGGTTCTGCGTTTGTTTGGATACAGTGTCTACCAAAGTGTGCTCAGGTAAAACAGCAAACACTGTTCAGATCCTCTGTGCCCCGTGTCCTGGCCGCATCTCCCCAGCATAGGGCGTCTGTACTGTCCTCATAGACTTAAACTGGCCTCCAAAAGTATAGTACAGATGGTCCCCAACTTACAGTGATTTGACTTGTGATTTTTGAGTTTGTGATGAGTTTATCACAAAATATTAAATGCATTTTCAACTTAATGACATTCTTGACTTATAATGGGTTTATTGGGACATAAGCCCAGCACATGTGGAGGAGACTCTGTCCTTCAAAACAGCCCTCGAGTCTGTCTTCCATGCCGCATTCAGAGGAACTTCCTAAAGCATCACTATAGCTATGGCTGTTTCTGTCTCAACTCCCAGCACCTCCATGTTGCGACTAGACAAGATCTTGTCTCCTTAGGATGATGGGTCCCTGTCTTCTCCAGCCTCACCACTCGTCATCATGTGTCCCCTGGTTTATGCCCAGCCACGAAAACTTCCCAGGCCTACCTGCACTGAGGCAAGGGGACTGCCTCTCTCTATTTTCCTGCTTTCCACATTAGCCTTCCTCACCCCATTGCAGCTTCCACTGTTCTTCCCCAGATGCCTTCTTTGATCTGTCTGAGCTAAGTGACCTTCATAGCAATTTTAGCATCCTGTGCTTTCATCTATCATGTACTAACCAAGGTATGCTGGTGTCGTCTAATTATGTGCCTGACCTCTCAACTACTTTGTAAGCTCCATGGGCAGACACCCTACCTGATTCCGTTTTCTAGTATAGCACAACACCCAGAACAGAGTCAATATGTTAAAAATTCTTGCTTAACTGAATAACTGCATAACCCTTGAGACCACCTCGGATGGTAGAGAGAACATCTTCTTTATGTTGATGTTCAGCTGCCTAGAAATCATTAAGCTGATGGTTGTATGAATCATCATATTTCAATCGATAGAAGCACAGGTAGCCATTGATCCACCACTTTTTTTTTTTCTCACACGGATTTCACTTTTTGAAGCAAGAAGTAAATGTAAACAAGTTGGACTTAATATAGATGTTTTGAAAAAGATAATGAAAATAAATGAAACAAAATTAAAAAAAAAAAGAAAAAAGGTTGGACTTGGGACCAAAGTTTTATTTTGTCAAAAGACAATTCCATGGTTATGTTTCTAGTCAATACTCAATCCATCACCTTTTGTAGTGGTTGTTGTAAAAACTATCATGGCTTTGCTTCCCTTTGAGGCATGCTTTCTTGCTTTTATTTTCTGTGACCTGTACTGGTGACTTTTCACAGAATGGAATTGAGATGTCTCAGATGGAAGATGAAATGATTGGTGTTAGCGATGTCTCAACCGGCCACTGCAGCGTGTGAGGAAAGCATGATGAGCATTTCCAGTCACTTGTTGAATCAAAGTGTGTGGTCAGAGGACAAAAATGGCCAGGGTCTCTATGTGCAGATGGGAATGGCAGGAGCTTTTGTTACTTTTTTTTTTTTTTTTAAGGAATAAAGGAAAAAAATCAGAATTGAGGAAGTGGTCAGGCTGAGATTGTCTCCCTCTGATGTCTGGCTGGTCAGATCAGGGAGGTAATCTCTGTGTGCCAGACAGAGGCTGGGACCACGGAGGTGGGCACTTCCCAGGCATCATCTCCATCTTGGTATTATTATTACTTACTTTGTTCGACAGAGGCGTGCCCTGAAACTCAGGGAAGTTAGTAGCAACTTGCTTCAGGAACTCTGCTAAGCACTGCAAGAGCCAGCCTCAAACTCAGCCCAGGTGGCTCCAAGTCAGCAACCCGTGTCCCTCACCTGGTTGTTCAGATGGTATCAGATATAGGAAGGGAGGGGCTGGCACACTGCGGACAAGGAAAGGATGAACCAACTCAATGCTCTCTCCTTTCCCTTGGACGAGGATCCAGCCACTTTTCAAGTGCCACGCCTTGTTCTGCTGCTGGGGAAAGGGGGTAGACATGGTGTGAAGCCCCCTCCCCTTCCACCACACTTCTGCCAGCTCCCACTGCATGTGACCTTTGGGCGCAGGTGACCCCTGGGACCTCCTGGGACCTGCGTTGTCCTGGCTGAGCACCCACTCTGTTCTGTTGCAAGGTCCACTGCAACTCCCTCTGTCACTTCCCCAAAAGGTACATGGCAGCTCCTGCTCTGAGAGGGACAGGAAGTGCCTCAGGCACTCTGCCCTTGCCTGTCCCTGGCAAAGAGCTGAGACTCCTTCCCCAGGCCCTCACTCGGGGCCACATACTTAGCACACTGCCCAAAACCACGAAGTGAATGGAGTACATCCTTACTTGCTAAATATTGTGAAGATTCATGCACCTTATTATAATGAAGTACTTCTGGTTTGCTTAAAATAAAGAGGTGCCATTATTAAGACCCCCTTGACACCACTGGATTTTCTCAGTAAATAATTCATCAAGGTTTGTCTTTAAAACAGTCTGTGGGACACGGTCTTCACAGTGTAGTTCAGTTACTCAAATACCTGAGCAGCAGCCTCAGAGGTTCCAAGCCTGTGTGTTCTTGCTCTTCGTTTACAGTCAGTGCAGCTGGGAGTGGCCGTTGTCGGACTCTGTCATGCTACCAGGGCTTGTTGACAGCAGCCCCTGACATTTACAAGACCCCCTCTAATTTACAAAAGGCTCTTACGTATGTAGAGTGTTTTTGTTTAATCGTCACGAAAGGCTTGTAGAGCACGTATTAAGGCATGTCCTTAAACATTGGGGAAAGGGGGTTCCAGGTGTCCGGGGAGCCTGGGCAAGTGCATGGTCAATAAACAGACTGAGAGATGTTAATTTTTCCCTCTGCCTGAGAATGATTTCGTTCTCTAGGCCATCACTGAGGGTCAGAGGTGCCACACTTATTGCAGAAGGCCACAGCTATTTGACCTTCTGCTAAGAAGATCTACGTGCCTTGTTTCGTGGCACAGAGAGTGCTACCTAGGAATACAGAGAAGAAATACAGCAAACTCTTAGAAGGTTCTTGCAAGTTTATGGAAACCCACATTCTAACTCCCATCCCAGAAAGTGAGTCTCGATGTGCATGTATCTTTTGTGTGCATATAAACACTGATACATTTACCTATATAGAAGGTGAGAAAAAAGGCTTAAAAACATATTATTGCTAGTTAGAACATGCCATAGCTACCAAGCTCATGAGACAGCTACGCTGGCCGTGGCAGCCTGCTGAGCTAGAGATGTGATTCCATCTTTTTACGAGTGACTGTACTTGTTCTAATTGTTTCCTGTCATCGCTGTAATTATATATCTGCATGTAGAGGTCATGTATATTGTTTGCGACTGTCTGGAGGAAGAGCAGGCATGCTGGACAAGAGTCTCCCACACTGGAGTTTTTCTGATGTCTTTGCTCCCACGAACATACTAATTAACAGTATGATTCAGTCGAGTCAGAGTGGAGTTGACTTTCCCTGAGTCGATTTTCTTACCTCTCATTCTGCTGCTGTTTAAAAGTTAAACACAAAGGCCACATGTCGCCTTTAAATATAATGTATCATCTTATTTCTCTGTTTCTTATCCCTTGAGACCTCATGAAGCCAGAGTCCACCCTGAGGTCCCCAGAGGACAAGCTACATGTGAAAAAACAGGGCTTGCCTCCCCCAAGAACAAGCAGCCTGAGTAAAGGTGAGGCAGAGGGCCGGGGAGGCTGAGCTCTGTGCTGGAACATCTCCTTGTCATCCTCAGAAAAGGAATCAACTTCAGGACCCAGAGTGGAAAAGTGCTGGCTGTGTTCTCTCCAACTGGGCTGATAGAAGGAAGTGTCCCCATGGCACGAGGTGAGTTTGGTAAGTGAAAACTTCTGTTCATGTGTCAAAAGATCCATAAGTGCTTGGGACAGGGTGAAGGAGGCAAGATTTATAGACAGGACCAACGGAGAAGAAAAAATGTCTGGAGATTGTGCCATCGCGAAACTCAGTATGAGTCAAGAGTGAGACAGCATTGCCCTTCCCCACCCAAGGAATAGCTTCGGAGACTTTAGGTGGCTGTTTAATTTATCTAGGATGGCTTTAATCCACACACTGGCCAGACAGTAACAGGAAAACAGCATGAGGGGGGGAGGCGTGTGCCAGGAAGGAGATGGACTTCCTGGAACAGCCGAAGGAAGCAACCAGGTCTGAGGAGCTTGACAGCAGTTCTGGGAACTGGCTCGGTCCAGCCCACACAGAGTTTCAAACGTAATTTGAACTTGCATTTGAAATTCAGACTATGTAACATATCAATCCAGTTTTTTTTCTCATACTTTTTCCTTTTTCCCACGAGGCAGCCACTGGCCAGAGAGGAGAAGCACAGCTGCTGTAGCTGGATGCGCACCCCAGCCAGGCCCGGCCCCCACAGCCCCTGCGTGCCAGCCAGACCCAGGCCCCACTTTCCTGTGCACCCCTGTGGCTGGGGCTGCCTTACACTGAGGCTGTTCTTCAGGTTGAGAGATATTTCTCTGCATCTGTGTCCATCAAAAGCAGAATAACGAGATTTCTAAGTATAAGTAAAGAATTATTTCTGTAAGTTTAATGCAAAGAGCAGGCCCACTTCCCTCCTTTATTTTATTGGCCTGAATTCTGTAAACTATTTAAAATTTAGGCCTCTAAGCCATTTTGCATAAGAAGTGGCTGGAGGATGTAGGAAGAATTAATGCAGAAAAGAAAAGATTTGTGTACCATAGGAGGGTAGATTCTAATATGTGTAAGGTTGTCACAAGGGGAATCATTGGATTTGACCTTCAGGGCTTCATAAACTCTACCACCAGTTGCAAGCAATTTATTTTAAATATAAAAATACAAAAAGATTGAAAGTGAAAGACAGAGCACCTGTGGTCTGACTTTTAAAAAACAATTTAAAAAATTTAAAAAGATATTCTATCAATACTAAACAAAAGAAAGTAAATACACTTATTTTATTATTTGATAAAGAAGACTCTATGATAAAACATTATTATGTAAAAAAGTGGTATTGTATGAAAATAAAAGATCTAATTCATCAAGAAGACATATCAATTAGATATGTTTTTAGATATTTAGATATAAAGGCATCATATACAGTTTTAAATAAATGAAGAAAAGATTAACAGAATTATAAGAAAAATCATCAAATCTGAAATAGTGGGAGACTTTATCAAGCCACACCAAAAAAAAAAAAAAAAGAATCTTAGTAAGAATATAAAAGATTTAAACAATACAAGTTGAACATCCCTAATCTGAAATCCAAAATCTAAAATGCTCCAAAATCTGAAAACTTTCGAGCACTAACATGATACCACCAGGAGGAAAATTCCATACCTGACTTCACGCGAGGAAGGCAAAATGCACTCAAAACTTTGTTTCATGAGCAAAATTATTTAAAATATGGTATAAAATTACCTTCAGGCTATGTATATGAGGTGTACATGAAACAGATGAATTTCGTGTTTCTTGAGACTTGAGTCTCATCACTGAGAGATCTTATTATGCTTATGAAAATATTCCAAAATCCAAAAAAATCTGAAATCTGAAGCACTTCTGGTCCCAAGCATTTTGGATAAGGGTACTCAGCCTATACCAATGTATTTGTCTCCGTTTTGCCTTGCTATAAAGGCATACTTGAGGCTGGATAATTTATAAAGAAAAGAGGTTTATTTGCAGAAGCAGGCTATACAAGAAGCATGGCACCAGCATCTGCCTCTGGTGAGGGCCTCCTCAGGAAGCTTCCAGTCTAGGCAGAAGATAAAGAGGGAGCAGGCAGCAGGTGGCAAGAGAGGGAGCAAGAGAGAGAGGAGGGAGTGACCATGCTCTTTTAAACAACCACCTCTCCGTGAATTAACAGGGTGAGAACTCACTCATTACCATAGGGAGGGCACCAAGCCATTCATGGGGAATCCACCCTCATGACCCAGATAGCTCCCACCAGGTCCCACCTCCAACACTGGGAATCAAATTTCAACATGAGATTTGGAGGGGCCAAACATCCAAACTATATTAACTAGTAAATATGATTTAATTGACACACATGGGACACTGCAATCAGTAGCTACAGAACGTGCATGCATTCCACGCACCCACAGAATATTTAACAAAATTGACTGTATACTCTACTATAAAGCAGAGCTCTACAATTTTTTAAAAATTGAAATCATACAAAATACATTTCTGACCACGATGCAATTGAGCTAAAAATCAATTATATAGGTAACTAGAAAATCAACATGTGGAAACAAAAATACTGCTCGAAATAGATACATGGGTCAAAAAAGACATCCCAATGGAATCTAGAAAACAATTTGAAATGAATTTTAAGAGTAAACTATATACCAAAAAGAAAGGAAAATTTATAGGAAAAAAATGACTGAAATGAATGAGCCCATCACAAGAAGTTTAAAAAGAACAGCAAATTTAGCAACCTGTCCCCTTCCCCAAAAGAATAAGGAAAAAAATAATAAGGATAAATGCAGAAATGAATGAATGATCAAACAAGTATACTGTGGGGAATGTGGCCAGTGCTCCCTGCAAAAAACCGGGTCCCTTTGGTAGAGTTGCAAGGGATAAGAAAATAATAGAGAAAAATGGAAAATGGAAAAAATAAAAGAATACACTGAGACAAAGATATAGTTTTATAAAGTTTATAAAGATTATA
>CAUYSK010051824.1:0-20101 GCA_963575035.1 Avahi laniger | reverse complement strand
TTTGCTCATGATTGCCCAAAATATGCAACCAAACCTACTATGAAGTTTGTACTCATATTCTGTTTAGAACCATCCAGTTTTCCAAAATACTAGTTTCTATAGTAACCAGTTAGTTTCCTTGGTGATTAGATTCAACCACTGACTTCTTTGTACATAGAAAACAAAACACCAAGTCAGGCATACAGATGTTAAAATTTTAACATCACATACATAAAAATGAAGATTACGGTTTCTATATAACACTATGGGATCTTTTGAAGGAGCTAGCTTTTGCAATCAGACTTTCACCGAAACAGAGCTGGTGAACATATGGAGTATACTTAGAGGCTCTCTCAGTTTTACAGACCTTACAAGAAAGGGTCACTTTCTAGGCTGAACCCTAAGCTCTTTTGTTTTAGAACTAATCAGTGATATCTCTTCTACAAATTTCATTGCTTGATACTGGAACACACATTTGATGAGTGGTTGCAAAATATTTCAACACTATTCAATAATTGCATAGAATTCTTTGAGTCTAAAAAAAAATGACTGGTTGGTCCATAATAACTCTTACTTATTTTGCAACACAAAAAGCTATTAGCTACTAATCACAAATTAGGTAGGGATGGATACCCACAATCAGAGTAGTTCCTGATGTAGCCTAGGGCATATTTTGGCCCTTCCTATTTCCATCTATGAAAAAGAGAGATCCTAAAACAATTTAAGAATTATAGAAAATGGGGCACACAACTTGATTGCTATAACTTTAATGCCTTAAGGGGAATTTTGCTGTTTTCTTTTGTTTCAAAACCTCTTCATTTCATGCTTTACAAAAAGCCTGAAAAATTATGATAATATATCAGAAAATGATAAGAGTATTAACAATGTGACCAATACCATAAAACTTCTAGCCTGAGAGGTTCATGCATTTAGAAGTGTGGAGATTTAAAACAGATTTTCTTTTAACATAATATTGGCCACTTGATGCACAACATATGTTGCCTTTGGGTAAAATGTATTTACATTTATATACACTTCTCTGACATCATCAGTATTACTAAAAATAAATGGAAAACTAGACAAAAAACATGAAACTTGGTCAACATCCCCATATTTTATGTATCGAGGGAGAAATTTCTTCTTAATTTAATTAATTTACTTATAACACCTGGCTTAGAAGTGGATTACAGACTCTGATTGTAATCCTTCTTTTAATATTTTTCTGTGTTTCGGTGCCCAGATGTATGTCTCAAATGCTGTTGCATAATTTCTGCCCCATCCGATGACCCAACAATGAATTTTCCAACATAAAAAAAAATGAGAGAATTTGATCCTTAAAGACATTGGAAAGACTATCATCAGAAATTTTACCCACTGGCATGATATATCAAAGGTTGGAGGGAGGGAGCCTTATCCCAAGGCATCAGTGGGTTTCTTTGGGGATAAATAAAATATTCTAAAATTAGATTTTATTGATAGCCATACAACTTGCCAACATATAGCAATACAACTTGCCAGTATGCCAACATACCACTGACCTGAACTGAACATTTTAAGTGAGAGAATTTTATCAGTTTGGTGCAAAAGTATTTGTGATTTTGAACTGTGAATTTTAAATCATTATAACTAGGCTCAAACACAACTTTATTAATCAAAATCAGAACCATTACTGTCAACACAGTTTTGCCAACGAGAAATAAGCTTGTTTATTCCCGTAGCTTAAAAATCCATGCTTCAGGATTTGACGAATTCTTGGAAAGTATTTTCTGTATCCTGCTGGTTGTGGAAGCATTTTCCATGCAAAAAGTTGTTGAGATGCTTGAAGAAGTGATAGTCGGTTGGTGAGAGGTCAGGTGAATATGGTGGATGAGGCAAAACTTCGTAGCTCAATTCGTTCAACTGTTAAAGCATTGGTTGTGTGCCATGTAGTTGGGCATTGTGGAGAATTGTGCTCTTTCTGTTGATCAAAGCCAGCTGCAGGCATTGCAGTTTTTGGTGCATCTCATCGATTTCCTGAGCATACTTCTCAGATGTAATGGTTTTATGGGATTCAGAAAGCTTTAGTGGATCAGACCTGCAGCAGACCACTAAATAGTGACCATGACCTTTTTGTGGTGCAAGTTTGGCTTTGACAAGTGTCTTGGAGCTTCTTCTCCATCCAACCATTGAGTTGGTTATTTTTGGTTGTCGTATAAAATCCACTTTTTGTCACACATCACAACCCGATCAAGAAATGGTTCGTGTTGTCATGTACCATAAAGAGAAGACGACACTTTAAAACGACGATTTTTTTGATTTTTGGTCAGCTCATGAGGCACTCACTTATTAAGTTTTTTCACCTTTCCACCAATTTTCTTCAAATGCAAATGACCCTGAAAAGGTCCATGTTGAGTTCTTTGGCAACTTCTTCCGTAGTTGTAAGAGGATCAGTTTCTATGATTGTTCTCAATTGGTCGTTGTCAACTTCCGATGGTGGGCCACTGCGCTCCTCATATTCAAGGCTTTTGTCTGATAATGTAAATACATTTGCATTTTGTTTGCTTTATAAGTTAGAAATTCTAAAATTACTTTATGTGTATATAACTTTGTATGTAAATATACTGCAGTTAATGAGGATCAAATTTCTCACCATAGGATAAAGGAATTATAAAGAAGAAGAGGAAGAAAGCTAGAATCATATATTTACCTTATAGGATTGGAATATAAGTTAATCAGTATGAACTCATGGATAGATAGAAAAATGTGTCTATGCAAGTATATTAGTTATTTATTGGTATATCACAACTTACCACAAATCTAAAGGTTTAAAATGATACACATTTATTTTCTCAAGTTTCTCTGCATGAAAAGTCCAGGCACAGCTTAGCTGGGTCTCTGTTTCATGTTCTCACTCTGCTGTGGTAAGGGTATTGATGAAAGCATTATCATTTGGTGGCTCAAATGGAAAAAAATCTGCTTCCTAGCTAACTTGAGTTGCTGACAGAATTTATTTTCATGTAGTTGTGGTACTGACAACTTCAGTCTTTGTGCTGGCTGTTGACAGTAGTTGTGTTTAACTCCTGGAGCCTGCATGGAGTTTCCTGCCTTGTGCATTCTTCATTGGCAGGTCACAACATGGCAGCTTACTTCTTCAAGGCCAGGAGGAGAGCAAATATGCTAGCAAGAGGGGATCTTATACAACATAACACAATCATGGTAGTGACTTCCCATCACCTTTGCCATATTCTAATTAGTTAGAAGCAGGCTAACAGCTCACATTCATACTCAGGGGGAGGGGAGGATTACACGAAGGCATAGGTGCCAAATGGCAGGGTTTGGGAGTGGGGCATCTAGAATCTGTCTACTGTCTCAAGTGTAAGTATACATGCATATATTTTCTAGCTAGGTTTGTCCACTGAAAAGAGATAAAAGCAAAGTTGAAATTAAAATTGACAAGTTTTCAATAATAGCCAAAGGATTTACTTTTCTCTAAAAACTCAAACATTTAAGATAGTGTCTGTGTTCTATGAGATATTGTTAGAGCCGGTTCCCCTCAGCCCCAGGAACAGAGAGGCAGAGTCACCGAGGCTGCAAAAGGCAAAGGAGTTTATTGACTAGCTCGAGCCAGGGTCCAAGTCCCAGAGCACCAATGCAGTGGCCTCCCCTATGAACCAGGACCCCCCCTGGGGTAAAAGTGAAGCTTTTATACTTTCTTTTGCACTCGACACACCAGTGGCACACAACACGCAGGTTCCACATGACACGCTGGGCACACCATCCCCCCCCCTTAGTCCATTGGTTCCTTTGAAAGTGGCAGATTGTTTTGGCTCCTGATTGGTTGGCTCCAAGCCTCGAGATTTTCAATTTTCGCGCTGGCGCCAGTTTTGGTCTGCGTTTCGGTTTTGGGGAAATTGAAACTTAGGCCTACTCTAGGAAGTTCAGCCTGTCATGGAGTTACTCCTGCCCTGTTTTTCATCCTGATTAACTATATTTGACTAACAACTAAAAGCAAGCACAGTTACAGAAGCAAATGGCATTAGTTAGACTCAAAGAGAACACATTTTTCTAATCTAAAGCAGTTTCTGTTCCACACAAAACAAAGTACATTCTCCTGCTATCAATTCCTGCCTTTCAATATAACTTTTTTTGGCAGGCTATCTTCCTCAACCCCTTCTATGGCAGATAATAATTTATAAAGCACTGATCTGGCTTAGTGTGGTATATTGCATATTAAAAATAATGACTTTTTATTAGTGTATGGATATCATTTCACAAAAATTTATGACATTTAATATAAATGCCTTAATTTATGTGTTTAATATAATCCTACAGCTTTAATTTTGTAGCTAGAAACAAACCAGAATTTTTTAAAGAATTTTTCTTTTTGTTACATTGAATTGTATCTAAATGCAAATTCAATTTTATTAATCTTGGGAGACATAATTCTTTTAGACATGTAGAAATGTGTAAAAAAAATGACAACATGGGACAGCATAGAGCAGGGACAGTCCCTCAAGCATTAATCAGAAATGGAGGTGGTGAAGGTCAAATATTTAGAAAAGGTCAAAATTATGCTAGAATCTGAAAGAAGTTAAGGGCAAGAAAGGGAAAAAAGATGAAGCAAAATCATATAATTGTCAGATAATCAGAGACAATATCAAGGAAACAATTGAACAAAAGGTAGTATGGCAAGCTAACTAACTAGCAGAGGTTTTAGAAGATCTCTTTAGCAACAGAGTGCCTTGTTGCACATCTATAATTCATTTCTGAGTTTTAAAATTCCTATAAGTTGACATGATTTTATTCACCTTAAAATTATCTTTTCTTAGTAATATGAATTGGATATGTTATCTGGAGCAATATCTGACTAAATGAACTGACACTAAAAAAAAAATACCTAATAACAAAGAATTACCATTTTAGTACCAAAACATAGAGATCCAAATCAAATAAAGGACAGATCAAAATAAAATATGTGGTAATTGATAATTATAAAAAGTTTAAGGCCAGCATACGTGCTATTCCAAAATTTTTGAAGAGCCCCACAATTATTAAAAATTACAAACTTTACCAGTACATTTTTCATACAATATTAACAGATGACATAACTTGTTAATGTGTGATATATTTACCTGTCAGCTAAAATAAAACACAATTTTCTTCTTATTTTTAATCTGTCTTTTTTGTGGTTCCATTGGAGAAATAGACATATTATGAGTTGCTGAATATTGTATGATGTTGTATGAATATTTGTGCTCCCTCAAAAGTTGTATGTTGAAATCCAATTCATGTGTAATAATAATAATAAGTGGGGCTTTTAGAAGATGATTAGTTCATGAGGAGGGAGCCCTTCTGAAGGGGATTAATGCCTTTATAAATGAGGTCCAAGGAAACTTGTTTGTCTCTTCCACCGCGTGAGGGCCCAGCTAAAAGGCACCACCACCTATGCACCAGAGAGCTCTCACCACACACCGTATCTGCTGGAGCTTTGATCTTTGACTTCCCGGGTTTCAGAATTGTGAGAAATAAATTTCTGTTGTATATAGAATATGATACCAAGTCTAAGGTACTTTGTTATAGCAGCCCCAAAAGACTAAAGTGTAAGTATTACAGAAAAATAAATTTATTTTAAGAATAAGGCTTACATATTGTGAGGAAAGCAGGGAATGTAAGTCTGAAAACAGATTTTAAGATGACAGAAAAGTCAACTAGCCTGTGCTCCTGAAGTCAGGCACATCTAATTCCCAGAGTGGAAGCTGGAAGGAAAATTGACAAAGAAGTCTGTGGAAACCATTCCCTCTGCATTTGTTGGTGGACCTAGGGTCACTTTTCTTGACAAGGTTGACAGTTGAAAAAAGATGTGGAACATGGGACGCTGAGGAAAAAATGGAATTCGCTAGTATCTGCATCCAACATTCACTGCCTCTGATCATGATGCCATTCAGAAAATAAAATCCAGTATTTCACTTTCTCCTAAATCTCATAAATTTCATTTTTGCTCAAGTAACTCAGAACATAGAGGGAAAGAGATTCTTGGGGACTATGATTCCAGCTTCACCAAGTATTAGTATCATGTAGTGTTACAAAACACTGTATGACTGATAGACAAGGAAAAGGAATCCCATAGAAAATTTCCTTTATAAGTTCCTATAGTCACACACAGAACCCTGGATTACAATTTTATCTTCACAGACTAATATTAGATATATCAATGCAAACGGCAAGCTGTCCATTTTGTGTCTTCTCACTTTGCAATTGAGACTAACTTTTATAAATACAACATCACATATACCCACTTTTAAAATGTTTTTAGTATTTCGTAAATAATAATCTATATTATACAGATTCTACCACAAAATCATAGTTAAAGAAAATCATAGTCATTTACTTTCTATATTTGGAATGGTACTAGTGAATATGACACACAGTAGGAGAAAAAGTGTAATTTGAAGTTTCAGCATCTTTTTGTCTAGAGTTTGCATAACCTAGCTATGCTTTTTTCATAGAATCAGAGCAATCAATTGAAAATGAAAAAAATAAAGCTTAAAGAAATGCTTTATATAAAGGCTGCACAAAAAATGTATTTTTTATTGATACTACTATTTTGCTGAATTGACTAGAGTTTTAAAAGAACACATAGCTAAAATCTAATTTCATATTTTCTTTCTTGTGGGTAGAAGTCGTATTAGCATAATATTTTAGAACCTAAACTATATAACTTCAAAGCAAAGATATTGACTAAGACATGTGACAAATGAACCTCACAGGAAGTTTCTGTTTGCACTGAAGGAAAAATATTCAAAACTCATGTAAATGATGTACTGCCAGTCCTTCTGTACATTTTATAGCACTTTATACTGCAGGTTATGAATAATATGCTCTTCCATTTTAAAAGACATAAAATTCAAACTAATAGCTAATGCCTCATAATTTCATTTTCAAGACAGTAATACTGTAGGGTACAGGATTTGACATTCTTCCTGTAACTCAAGGTTTTCCCCTTTAATATGCTTACTCTTGCTGGTATGAAGAGTCCTAAATATCGGTATTTATTAAGCCTTCTATGAAATTATTCAGGTTAATAGATATTAAAAAAGAATTTCGGTGGAAGAATTACAAACACATTTTAGAAGTTATCACATTTACTCCTTTTCCTTTGGAGTGCTGTGGGAAATGCGTGGTTATAGGTATGCTGCCTTTCTGCAGCACATTGCTACATTGTCAGAAGACAATAGAAAAAGACCTTTGGTTTTTTGAAGAAAAATGATTATTAACATATAATTCTCTACACTGTTAAGCCTGTGCAAGACTAATCTGAATACTTTCCTCCCTGAGAAGAAATTGACTAGCAGCAAAGCTCTATGGACCAAGATTTAAGGTCCTATAGACATCTTAGTGAGCCCCAAAGCTTGGCCTCTAGTTTCCAATTTCACCAGGGGAAACGCCGATGCTTCTTCAAACATGAATTCTGACTTGGCACATAGACTGAGGGCTAAGATTTTGCCACATCACACTGTTAGTATGTATGTCTACCAACTGATAACACCAGGTAAGGGGCTGGTGTTTTGTAATCATGTAGCTTTAAGCCCCACAGCCCAAGGGGTGGATTCCTTCTCCCTTGGCTGATGTAAAGGACAGGCTGAATTCTGGGCAACCCTTAAAAATTAATGGACAATGAGTAACTTACACACTAATTTTTCATCTTGTGTTCAAGAGTTTTTCCTGAGAAATGCTGCTTCAGTATATCTGATATTTATGTAAATGTTTTATTGCCATTTGTACTTTTTGAATTATATTTGGCTCTACGAATGAATACTCACTTCTTGCCACCCACTCCAACATGGACTTCTGAAGACAAATTAAGGAATTAGACATTTTTAAATTTATCTTAGATATTGGAGGTGTTTGTTATATAATAAGCATACCGCCATTGCCACTGCTCCCCTGCCTGAACAATAGAGAGAGACCTTGTCTCAAGAAGAAATAAGGTTTGTAATCTCATTTCACAGAGGCAAGGGATTATATTAGTGTACTAAATAATTTGCAGGTGTTATTAAAATAAAATGCATAAATGAGTGGTTTCATTTAATTCAGGGATAAAATAGGTAATGAGGTAAAAAAAAATCTTCTTAGAAAAGGTAACATTTGAGTCTTGAAAGGCGGTTATGTTTATAAGTATTCAAGGTAGAACAGAGGTTTTCAAGATTTTAGGAGTAGAGAGAGACAATGTAAGTATGTGAAAGATACAAAATGGTTTGTTAGAGGAAATATATGTTTATTCTTCCATTAAACTAAGACATGCATGAACATTCACAAACATACAGTGCATATCAAGATTTATGAGTATGGAATTTAAAAAGAAAATAAAACCCTGTGAGCTGATCAGGACATTTTCTGTAGGACTTTGGATGACATATTAATGAAGTCAGCTTTTAAACCAATGAGGAGCCTACTTCTTTGCTTCCAAAAGAGATTATTATAATGTGAAGGAAAGTGTTTTAATAAAAATTAAACATAGATACTATCTTCCTTATTACTAAAACAGCATTTTCATGCCTTATTTCCTCCTCACTTTTTCTCTTCCAGTACTTTTCTTTAATACTCTGGGAGAAAACATAGCCTATATTAAAAATCTTTTTACTATTGAAATGAGATAAGTCACCTTCACAGTTCTCAAAGCACTAATGCCGCAATTCACAGTCAAGAGGTTATTTCTGCACCACAGTCATCAGATGGAGAATATGTTTCATAATTGGTCTTGGCACAAGGTGAAAAATGTGGATAACTGATGAATGAAAACACCCTGGGAAGACTGCACCTAAACCAGTTCTGCTCTTGAGGGAGGGAGGGAGGGGAGTCGCCAACTCCAATGTGTGGCCATGGCATTTATGAGCTGGTCCTTGAAATAAACAGATCACATATCACGATCAAGCAAAATATATGTGTAATGATATAGGTGCCCTGAAAAAGAAAATACAAGGAAAAATACATTTCCTTTTTTAGAGTTAGGTAAATATACTAACAGAATAATCAATGCAGCAATAATTAATGTACTTGTTAAAGTATAGTTGAAAAATAATAATGTACAGTAACTAAAAATTGCACTATGATGTTTCAGGAAATATATCTCATATAGATGACTTTGCACGAAAAGAAAATTTTATTTAGATAAAGGAATATATGTTTTATGCTATCTGCTGTAAAAAATAGTATTTTTAGTGGGCAAGTATACATGAAAAATGAAAGGTGAAATACTAGTGGTGATTAAACCCCTTCCTCTCAGGCAGCAAGGGAGTCTATAATTTATGAAGTCCTGTAAGTCATTCGAAAAAAGCAAGTACATTTTGAAGATAGGGGAGTCACAGGTAATATCTGAAAACTCTATGCTGAAAATGATGCAATATCAATTCTATACACAAATCGAAGAAAATGACAGATTTTTGTTTTCTAGCAGGTAGTTTTTTAGAAATAATTTTGCAGGATTGAGTAATGGTTTGGATGAGCACCACTGAATTTACAGCTTCATCCAAATAGTCAATTTCTCTAGGAAACTACTATCCAAAGAGTCACATGAGAGTGGATGCCTTGAAATGAGGACAGCGCCACAGAGACGCCCACAGTTCTGGTGAGCACAGACTTGGCTAAACCCTCTTAGGCATTTATAAATCTAGGTCAGTCTCCTGATGAAATGTGACTGAAAACTGAAATTCCACTAAACATCTGCTGAGACTGCCATGGGATGCCTATTATTTGCATATTTTAAACTAATAAGATTTATGACTACAGTGTTTATTTTATGGTATTAATAAAAACATAAAATTTATTGAACTGAACTGTTTTCATAGAGCATCAAAAACTAATCAATCCTGGAATGGCATATTGCTCTCCTTTAATTATTCATACAGGTTTTGAAAGAGTTTCAGATATCCCCACTTTTTCTTTATGATGCAGTTTATTTATCATCATTGAATTTCACTGCACAATATAGCTAAAAGATTGAATACTATTTATATTATTGTTATGGACTTTCACACAGGGTTAATATATCTAATATGAGGAATGAAAAAAAATTTTTTTAATTAATCAAGGGATTTCTTCAGCATTTTGGAGTAATAGACTTTTTAGAATTTAATAAAAGCTGTGTGCCCTTTTCCACACCAAGCTTCATCTACCCCTAAAGTCTCTCCTTTTACCCCAGGACAAGATGCCAAACGCAGCTGTCTTGTGTGATGGGTATGGATTTTGAAGCAAGCAACATTAAATGAGTGGCTTAGCTCAAACCCCCTGATTAGTCCTAACCTTAGGCCTGAAATTCTAGTCTTATGATTCTTAAGTTGGTATTCTTCCTGACACCAGTTTATCTCCAACAAGCCCAAAGCCAATTCTCTAAATCTTTAAGTCTCTGCATGGCTATGCCATGCATTTAATCATATTTACAATGTGATGTCTTCATTGGCTTTTGATGAAGCTTTTTATCGGCATCTCTTCCTGCTGACAGTAGTCCCACTCTTTACGGTGTCTCCTCATATAGTTGTTTCTCTGTTATTTTGATGCTTTAGTTTTTCTACTCTAACCACAGTATTTACATTTTTCTTAGGTTCATGTGAGTTTAGGGTTAGGTGTCAAGTAAGGCATAAACTGATGAATACAAGTGAAAACTGCTTTCCACAATCTGCATGCTATATCCACATGCTACATTACAAATGTATACATTATACTTGTAACAAGTAATTTATAGAAAGTCTTTCAGCATGAAAGGAATTAAACTTCAGGCTTGAGGGCCTTCTTTGGTATGAGTTATTTTTGCAAAGTTTCAGATTTTTCTGTTTTTAATATGAATTTTTAAAAATAATTTTAAGTCTTTAGTAGAGTCAATTTAAATCACCCTTCTTCTAGACTGGAGGACACTCTGTTCTTTTGCTTTCCTTTATTTTAAATTTGTTAATTTAATGCTTCTGTGATTTAAAATGCTATAGAAACTCTTCAATTTTTAAAAAAATTAAATTATGCATTACTAAGTGTGCTTCACACAGCAAGCTTAGCAGAATAAGAGCAAACGTTATATAATTTTTACTACTTTGTTTTTCTTCCTTTCCTCCCTTTAAAATGAGTCCTATATGCTAGAGCTAAATCATACATGCACAGCAATGAGTGACGTAGCATCTATTGAAGCAATGTTGGTTTGATAAAGCTGTATGGGCAAGAAATACAGAAACAAAATACCCAAATAGCCTGTATTAGGCTACTTTCATATATTACCCAGGATTTTGAGCCATTGCATTAGCACTGTATTTCATATAATTTTCAAAATTAAGAATAAAGTAACAACTATTCAATATATCCATATTAAAATGATAGTTTTAAGATACTATTATTGAATCTGATTTAATATATTAAAATCCATTTATTTCTAATAAATAAAAGAAACTCCTTTATTTAAAAAACTGAAGATGATCTTCAGTTAAACCAAAGTTTGGTTAATGGCAATATGGAATGAGCATAAACTGAAGAAAGTTATTTTCTTGGATATACTAAATAAATGATAGATTTGGCAACTGAATCCATTTCTACTGAAAATTCCAATATGAATGGAATTAAGAGACAGAGAGAATTTGGAATAGGTAGTTCTGTCTAGATAATTGCTTTGATTTTAGACGTTTAACTAGATCTATTTTAAGCTAAATAAGTATCCTGAGTTATGGATCTTCACATCAATAACTAGCAGTGAAACACGTCTTCAAGGTAGCAAACAAGAAATGAGTCACCTCTCTCAGGTCAGGAAGCTAGAGTTGGTATCTTTTAGGCTGATACTCACATGAAAAATATATTTAAACTACATAATGCCCATTTGTTTTAGCTTCAAAGTAATCTGTATTGCAATAATATTTAACAATATAATGTGATGGGTAGAAGGGGCCTGGGAACTTAAAAACAAAAATAAAAACAGATATTATACACATACCATATGCATTATAAGTAATGCCTTATTGAATTCTTAAAACAACTTTGGGAGTTATTTAATAGCTTCTATTTTTATCCTCATTTTGTAGGTGAGGAAACTGATTTACAGAGATACTGCTCCCAGGGAATTGATGGAGCCAGGTGTTGAAATCAAGCTGGTTTGGTGACAGAGTACCTGTTCTTAAAGACTCTACTATATTTTCCTGACTATTCATCTTAGGGAATGAAACTTGAGAGATCAAGGATTACAGTGTTCATTCACAAAGGTAATTAGTGACAAAACTGTGGCTGGCTTCCAAATTCTCTGATTCCTCCCTGCCCCTGGTTGCTATGAAAACACAAGTCTATCTCTAAACAGGAAAAGAGAAGCTAATTTATATTGGAGGTTTCCTTATAGGTATTTTCATAACTAGAAAGCGAAATACTCATATGGATCACTGAAGGTCCAGGATTTACTCTGAATAGTAAAGTTGGCTAGGCTGCCCATTCCCCAGTGATCAGTTTCCCTGAAAAAAATATTTATAAAATGCCTTTATCACAGAGACTCAGAAGTGGTGCCAACACTCTCCCTGCAATGCACTTTCATTGTCTTCAAAACATTGATACTTTGACAAAAATAAAAAATTCATGTTCAATGTTTGCAGTCTCTCTCTTTGCCACCTTTCATCTTTTATTCTTTATTTTTGTCTCCCTTCTGCTCCTTCCTTTCTATTAAAATCAGATCCCTATGAAACAAAAAGTAACTTGGAACTGTTTGGTCTGTAAGTGCATTCATAGCCAGTATATCATTTGATCTTCATAACAATCACGTAAAAGGAAAAGTTTTATCTCCATGTTGTGAATGGAAAAAAAAACTAAGGTTCTAAATGTTAGAATAATTGATCATACATTTTGGTTTTCCAGGGATAATTTTGGTTTATGCCTATCATTCTGAAGTCATTTTTATTAATATTCCCTTTCTTTCTTTTATAATGCTACAAGTTTAATAATGTATTTAAAGAAACATTCATTCGGATGATGCTTACCCTAGTTTTGTGGCATTGGTGAACTGATTTGCAATATTATCCTGCCCAGAAGTATCACACTGTATGCTTGTTGCTATGTAAAAGAATTTCTGAATCAAAAGGCAGTGACCAACACCCTGAGCTGCTTGTGAGGTCTTCCCTAGTCCCCAAACTGGCTTCCTGTTAGCCTCTATTTGCATCATCGAGGCTATCACTCTTAACAGGGTTTGTTCTATTGAAAGTAACAGAAATTCAAATCAAAACTTCCTTCAACCAATTGAGGAATTTATCACTGCTCACATAACTAAGATATTCAACGGCAAAAATCTAGACTAAGCACACATTAAGTCAGAACCTCAAACTGTTTCACTCCCTGTCTCATTCTTTCTTTCACCCTCTCTCCCTGTCTCTTGCCTCTGCTCTCTTCTGTACATAGATCCTTCAATGTGCTGGCAAATGAATATGTTGTAACCATTGGTACGAGCCAAAGTTCTGGGGCTGGTGACATCAAGAGTGGCGGAGGTTTGCTTCCCCCAAATAAAAAAATAAGAAGGAAGCAGGGGGAATAGATGTTGACAAGCAAACACAATAGCTATTTACTATAATGCTTGTTTGTTTAATTGAAAAATGAATTATATGCGATGGAAGTTGTGGTCTTAGAGGTACATAATTTTCTTACAAATTATATGATTAAATTTTTACCATGGTAGATTCTGTTCTGGAAGGGAAATGAAATATTAGTGATTCCTCAGATCTGTGGGTATGTTACTGCAGGTACACTTGCTCTAAAGATATAACATATGCATACTTCTCTGAATTCAAGTGAACATAACATTCTCCTTTGGCAGTTGTTCAGCCTTCACTCTCTTGCTATAGGTTCTAAGGCTACGGTTAATAAATATTGTGCCTTTTATCCTTGGTCGTGTGATTCACATCCACACCTGGCCAGATCTGCCTACTTTGGATAAAAGCAACTGAGGATAAATGCATAATTACAAGCTCTGCAGGAACTGGGTCTTTATTTTAGCCATTTTTATGCCCCTTGTATCATCCTATATCCTGCCAACTCCTCCATCAGTCATCATCCCAGTAGGTGAACAGTAAATACTTGTTAAACTAAAAAGTGGCTTAGAGTCTAATAGTTTATTTTGATGCAAAAGAGGTTTAAGAAATGCTACATTATCCTAGAGACGGTGTTATACTTTATAGAAACACTTGACAGTAGCAGAAATTTTGTTGTTTGCTTGTCTGCTAGGGAAATTCAAAAGCGGTTTTATCAGCTAGTTGCAATTCATAACATACTGCTAATTCATACATTCATTCATATAACATTGCTATGGTTTGAATGTGTTCCTTAAAGTTCATGCGTTGGAAACCTGACCTCCAATGTGGTGGTGGTGGGAAGTAAGGCCTAACTAAATTGACATTTAAATTAGAATAGAAGAAATACAAATGTCTATTTCTGCTAATGACAATATCTAATACATGGAAAACCATAAAAACTTCACAAAATAAACTGTTAGAACAAATAAATGAAGTCATTAAAGTGGCAGGACACAAAATCAAGATAAAAATTAGTTGTGTTGCTATTTATTAAAAACACACTATTGAAAAAGAAATTAATAAAATAACCGCATTTATAATAGCACAAAAAGAATAAAATACTTAGAAGTGAACTTAACTAAGTAGTTAACAGACTTACATATGTAAAACTATAAAACGTTGATGAAATAAATTAAAACATTTAAAAAGGAAAGATATCCCATGTACATAGATTGGAAGACTTGATATTGTTGGCTGGGCATGGTGGGTTATGCCTGTAATCCCAGCACTCCAGGAGGCTGAGGGAAGAGGATTGCTTGAGGCCAGGAGTTTGAGACCAGCCTGGGCAACACAGTGAAACCCCATCTCTAAAAAAAAAAAAAAAATTATTCATGTGTGGTGACACAGACTTTTACTGTTTAGTGATTCTTTTATTTAATCTTTTATTTATTATAAATATTTTATACTCTTTAAATATTTTATGTTCTTCATCAATTTCAACTTGTAATATCCATAAGGCTCTCATTCTGTTTTTGTACTTTTCTACTGATATCCATGGTACTTTATATCCTGGCAATTTTTAATGAACTGTATTGTAACTTTTTGTTTGGTTAATTTACATCTGTAGAAACTCAGGAGTCCAATTTTGGGCTGCTTTCTTCCACAGAGGATTTAAATTTGCTTTACCAGTATTTGGGTTTGCAAGATATCTGGGGCCAAATCAGACCTCTTTGGGGATCCTGATTTCATATTAGAATTTCAATGTAAGTTCTCTCAATTTGTAGCTGGCATGGGGTTCAGTTTTCTGATTGGAACACTAATACGTGTATTTATTTTTAAGTCAATATTGCATGTCTAGTTTGAATGTTGTTTATGCTCCCTACTCTATTTTCTGCTTATTTTGATGGGCAGGGAAACAGAGGCTTTCAGAGATTACTGTGAAATAGCAATGCCTCAAAATTATTTTTTATCCAGAATTTGGTTTTTTGGTTTCGTTTTGTTTTGTTTTTCATGGGAAGGCCCTTGGAGTGGAGTATCTAGCCTCCAGTTCTTTGTGAAGTAGAACTCATTGCTTTTTTTTAATTCTTTTTATTTACATTGTTTCTGTAGGTGAAAAAAAAATTTTCCATGTTTATTAGTTCACATTGTTCTCAGTTCTGGTGAAGCAGTACATTTTTTCATATATTAGATCACAATTTTCCCTTTATCTTCTGTCAGTTGTTCTGTACAGATCTTATGTCATTTTAAAAATGAATTGTCTTTCCCTCATCAATTTCTAGACATCTTTTTCTATACTCATAGTATGAATTTTTCTTCTCATATGCATAGATGTTTTTCAATTGTTTTTTATTCATTGCTTTTATTTATAAAGTCATTTGAAAAAAATATATAGGTAGCCAGATATACATTCAGAAACTTTTCTAGAAATAGGGCACAGATTCTCTCTGCTCTGGTACCGCTCAAACCTCTGTGGGCTTTCCACCGTCCTGTAGTTCTTGAGTCTCCTCTATCCTCCTACAAACATATTAATTGACCCAGTGGAAAGAAATAAGTCAAGGTGCAGACCTCTTTTCCAAGGACGCATTGAAAGTTTTCCTGCAAATCTTTTATTTCTCTTACTCTGGAGAGTTTTATTCAGCCAGGAAATGAGATATCTTGTCTCTTTATCTATTTTTTGAAATCTATTGCTTATGCCCTGGGTCTCTCAGAGGTTAAACTTTTGAAATACAGGAGCAAACTGTTGACTTTATTGATTTCTACGTTTGGTTTGTTCATCTTTTTAAAAATATTTTCTAACAGTAAAGATAAAATATCCGTACTCTTTCCTGAGTAGGGGTAACTATTATGGTGTGACATAAAGTGTGTCTGTGGGAATGACATGTCAAAATCCATCAAAATATGATTATGATTAATATGAAATAATATAAATAAAATGTGGTATAATGCAATATAATATCAACAGATACCAAAAGTAATTGAAAAAATAGCAACCATGTCTAATAAAATCTCCAAATAAAATAAGTCTAGAACAAAATTATTATAATGCGGTGACAATTATAGAAAGACTAAGTTTGTAGCAAATGGTGCCTTACCAAATCATTAAATTGAAAAACAAGGAAGGTAGCTTACTATTACCATTGATAGTTAATATTGTTTAGAAGATTCTAGATTAAATAATTAAAAGAAAATATAAATGTTAGAAAAATAGAGACAAACGTATCTCTACATTTATATCTCTAAAACATCTGAAGAGACTATTTTATTTCATGGGAGAAAATTTAGAAATAAATAATAAAAATTTTAAAATGTAATACATATAAAATAGTAATTTATATTTAAGAGAATAAAACTTTCTAATAAGCTACTACAAAGTTTAATAGATAAATTGAATTTTATTCATATCAATTCATTCTTTGCAAATCATATTGTAAAACCCTCAACTAACAAAAAATAATTTGATAGAGTAAAAAATAACTAAATGACTCCCATTTCCACTGTATGCAAATTAATGAGTTATTTTTCTTGAAACTCTCTATTTGTTGGCATCTTCAGATCTGTTATCCTCATTTTTTTGTATTCTCTTATTACATCTCTGCCTTGTTTTCATTTTCTCTCTTCATATGTCTAGTAATTATCCCAATGTCTTTTCTGAGCCTATTTCTCTTTTCTCTCCACTATACCCACAGAAGAATCACATACTGTCCCATTTAGTCTTATAAATTCAACACTTTCTCTTTCATGTGAATAAAACTTATTTCTCCACCAAGACCACCCTGAGAACTCTAGATTTGTAAATATATTTCTAAAGAAATTAATTTTATAAGGAACATTACTAAAATATGGTAAACACTACAGAAAAAACAAAAGCAAACTTTATAGGAAATGACTACTTACAACTTACATTATAACTTACAACTACTCCTCTTAAAATAATAAATAAGGCAAATATCTTACTGTCACCATTGCTATTTAACATTGTTTGAAAGTTTCTAAGTAATAAAAAGAAAATAGAAATAGAGAACACGAATAAAACAGCCTGGAGAGCATCCTTCATCCTGGAGGACTTTCTTGTGTCATGAGCATCTCAACCTCAACAGATACAACAGTGCACACCTGCAGCTTTCTGAAAAAATTTACCTCTGACTGCCCTCTTTCAGGTAAGATCACCCCAGTCATTCAGGTTTAAATCATCTTTGAATTGTTCTCTCTTTTCATGCCCTTTTTATTCTGTCTCTATGATATTAGAAAAACTACTATCCTCACTATTCCACTGACATTTTTCTATTTTAGATTCTCTTTACCTCTCACATAGACTAATAAAAAAGCTTATAGTTTTTAAATAAGATTCTAAAGTGTAAGCCATTCTGAACAATGATGCCATATTTACCTTTCCAAAAGTCACTTTAATAGTATCAGCCATAGTAAAAGGAAAAACAAAACTCAAATGAATTTCTATCATCTCCTAAAAACTTATCCTGACAATTTAGGCCAGGACAGAGGTCAATCCATCCTCATACCTTGCTATTCCTTTTCTCACACTCTGAGTTCTAAGTGAAATTGAGCTTCCCGTAGTTTTCCCAGTAAGCTCTCTTCATTGCCCAACTTTGCAAGTTCATTTATAAGTTTCCTCCATCTCTAATATCTTTCTTCTTAACATCATAACATGTTAAAATTCACACACACTTTAAGGTACAGCTTAATGCCATCTCCTTAATGAAACACTCCAGCCAGAAATAGTCTGAACTCCATTTAATTTTATCTTCATGATTCCTATGGAATTCATTTCATCTATTTTATATCACAGGGATTTTCACCAATCTTTCTCTAACCTATTTGAACTTAAAGTTTGGAGCCAGAACTATGACTTGAACTTTTTTTGACCTGTAGTATTAAGTACAGTGCTCTTCATGAAGTTGATGATGAATATTTATTTTAAAAAAAATTGACCAATTAAGATTAAATCCACCAATTGGCTAAATTTCTACAAAGTGGACTTGGTAGAAATAGCTTTAAGTGCTTAAGGTTTAAAGGAAACAGTATTTTTTGGCTTATGTTTGAGGTTTTAGCTGAGGGTTTTATTTCCACCTTTGGATAAAACTCCATTAGGTACTCAAATGCACCTCTGGAAGCTTTTGAAGAGAGAAATTTTTCTCAGACTTGCTTCTTAAGGATGAATACAGCACTTAAGGCTTTTAGAACATAGAGGAAGAAAGGGAAAAAACTCCTAGGGGAATGTCCAGGAAATTGTTCAGCAAGCCTCACTTCACTTTTTCCTATATCTCAGTAAATCTATCCATGAGAGTGTCTCTCCTTAGAACTAAGTGGAAAAAACTAGAGGCAGAAGGCACCACCTCATTTTCACCAGAAGTAAGAAAAGCCAGCCTCTCCTATGAATCTCATGTAAGCAGAAAAAACTATAGTTTGATCTTCAATTCAAGAAGTAAATCTGTCTCTAATTCGCATGGGGAAGAATACATATGGCTTTTTTTAACTAATGTTTTTTTTAAACTAATGTTTTTTCCAAATTTTGTTTTCTTTTTTTGAGTACTACTTTGGCCTTGTACAAAACAGATGTCATTTAACACTCATAATAAGCAGCTTATGAAGTAGGAATTATTTTTATCATATTACAATCGAGAATTTTGGTAGCTAGAAATCATTAGTTAGTAGTAATAGTTATAGTTTCTGATTATTATTATTAACCAGATGTTTATACCTACAGTAAATGTGTCAAGATTCTTCAGAGTAACAGAACTAATGTATCATTCAGATGAGATAGAGATAGATATGCAGTAGCCTAGCCAAGTTAACACATATAAATTACCATCATAACAAACACATAATTTATAGTCTAAACTGGGAAATAAATAATTCTTTTTTTTTTTTACCAGGAGAGAGACATTCACCAGATCCCAAATCCAACATTAGAACAAAAGTCAATAGTGACATAAAAGGGAAATACGGGCCTATTTGCAAATCCTTTGATGCTTAACACTGTGCTGTTTATATTGCTGACAGTCAACACATGCTTGCTCACTTCTTCCTTTGTCTAAAGAGCTCCTATGAAGGACTTTACCCATTACATGTAGTAAGCAGTAAAATAGGGCCCTCTTAATTCTTGATTTCTTTTATATTCTGCAAAGAATATGAAATTATGAATGACTCTGGGCTAATCTCTAGGATATCCCTGCACATATAGTAGAAATTAAATGTACTAGAAGTGTAACCATTGCTTCCTATCACTTGTTTAGTAATAGAAAGAGATATTAGCAAATGTTTCTTTTTTTATTTCCAGGATCCTGCCTCCTTTGTTTTTTTGTTTTTGTTTTTGTTTTTTATTTCAGCATAATATGGGGGTACAGATGTTTAGGTTAGATGTGTTGCCCTTGCTCCCCCCTCACCCCCTCAGTTCAAGTTTCAAATATGTCCATCCTTTGCATGGTACGCATTGCACTCTTTGTGAATGCATATACCCGTCTCCTAGCCCCCCCGCCCCCCCCCCCCCCGCCCCCCGCACTAGGGGCCCACAACGCGGCCCAGGCGCACCATGCAACCCGATGGACATATGACACCCCTGGCCGGCGGCGGGGCGGGGGGGCAAGGGCAACACACATAACCTAAACATCTCTACCCCC
>CAUYSK010051823.1:0-71578 GCA_963575035.1 Avahi laniger | reverse complement strand
CTGTAGTTCAAGAGAAACAGCTTTCTTTCTGACCTGGTACCATAGCAATTTCTTTTTGTTTCGACCACAAAGAAATTCTTCATACTGTGCGTGGCCTTGAGGAGTTTGATGTTTGAGGGGTTTTCCTTTCTGAAGTATCATTACCTCTGAAGAACGTGTTCTTTGGAGAGCAGGAGACACGCCCTAAGCTATTACTTAACTCAGTGGCAGCCGCATTCAAGCCAGCAGGGAGAGCGGTGTCATTTATGCTGAAACGTTCTGCTTCATTTACGCTTGCGGAGGCACGCATCAAGAGACACTTGTGGTCCCCGAGCACACCTTGCCCGACAGACACAAAGCCATCCCAGAGCAGGCCGCACCCCGAGGAAGGGCCTGGCTGCAGACTTCATGGGGTGCTGTGGATAACCCTCAAGGCACATCCCCAAGATACCACCGGACTCCTCAACTGACTGCCTCGACCGGGCGATGCTAACCCTAACCCGGAGACTCAGGAAAGGATGCCTGGTCGATTAGCCTGTATTTGGACATAATATAGCTCATTACATTACACATGGAGGCATCAAAGCCGATTTTAAGGTGTATGTTTCCCTGAGTAAAAGGTCATGAATCAGATAAATCCTTTCCCCCAGCTTACAAAAACAATGTATATGTTGCTATATTAACAGTGATTTAAGTCAGCTGTTAATTAACTAAGCAACCATTTATTTAGAGACAAAAATGGCAATTGATTTATTTTCCTGGTCATTAATCAGCATTAGCCAGTTGACGAGTCTGTCTATACATATAAGATATGTGTGTGTGTCTGTCCAAGCAGTCCCTCTGCTTTTGTTCTAGTAGATTCTTGGAAACATGCTTGCAAGGGGTCTCAGAGAACTAACACAGACTTTTTAATTATAGTTCAGTTGAGCAGCTTTTAACAAGCAAACTGCCACAGCCGTCTCCCACCAAGCATCCACACAGCTGCTCTTGCAGTGTTTAGATCTGCCTTGGGCTAAGGCTCCCAGACTTCTGGAACATTCCAGGGATACCCTCCCTTCCTCAAGGTTGCTGGTCTCCGTCTCCTCCCTACCCACCGAATTGGGTCTCACCGTTTTCCAGCCTGGTCTCCCAGGAGAGTAGCCGTTAGCCTAAGAAGTGGTGACCCCGCATGAGGACAGGAGGTGCCTGGGGAGGAAACACTTTCACCCCTTGACTCCGGCGCCCCCACCCCTTGTCAGCAGAGTCACGCCCCCTCTGCACCCTCCCGTCCCTTCAGCAGAGTTAGAGGTAAATTCTTGTGCTTTTCTTTATCTGCCGTCACACACTGTGCTCTCGATTTTATTTTATGTAAGCAAGCCCTTCTCTGGAACCCATCAAACTACCTTGTCTGGAATTCTAGATAATGTGTAGCAGCTCCTCCTCTTAAATTTTCCTTTCTTGTCCTCCCACGGACCCACTGATGCCCCTACCCTGAGTTACAAAGAGACTGCGGTGGAATTGCAAAGTGCTGGCAGCCAGGCAGTGGCGGGCAGATGGCGCCACCACGCGGCAGCGCGGCATCATAGGTCGCTAGGCAGGAAAAGGTAGCTCTGGGGGAAGGCAGTTGAGGTGTGCCGCTGTCCCCATCCACGTTTGGCGCGTACGGAAGTCGCACCTACAAGAGTTGAGGACCATATGTGTATTTATATGAGCTTATAAATATGCTCTGTGCGATTTTCAGAATAGTAGCATGTTTATGTTCCAGCTATTTGACCCTGATGTTTCACCCCTCTTTCAATTCAGCACTTAAAAGATTCATCACTGTCTCATTTCCCCTGTGTCAGGAATAAAAACACAGCTTTTATGTGACCCACACGGTGGAGGCAATGTGAGATGGGCCCGTTGAAGAGCAGGAAGCTACTCTAAGCCTTTGGTGTTTGCCCTGCTGGAGGATCGGCAAGGCGATGAGAGTCCTAACTTCACAACACCCAAAAATCAATTCACTTTTTCTTTTCGTCACTTGGGCGAGTGACATGTTTACTTTTCTAGTGACTTTGTGTCAAAAAAACCTTAATTATCTGATCAGTCCTGGGCAATGAAGAAGGGGGCCAGGAAAGCCTGTGAGACGCATGGGCGAAACCACACCAGGAAGATCTCGGGTAGCTAGTCAGCAAGTCATTTATCAGTCTGTCCGTCTGTCCATCCCTTCAATCCACAAAGATTTACTCAGCACAGCGTTCATCTTTTTGGAGAAAGGTAACTTAGGACCACTATTCTATTCATTGCAACTGGGAAAATGTACTTGAAATTATAGGATCAGTGGGCTGCAAGTGGTCTTAAGAGATGAGTTTGCCTCTTAAGCGTTATTTTAAGCAGATGAAGCATTTGGAACAAGATCCTAAGTGCGTCCTCTGGGTGGAATAGATACCGCCCTTCCCCCCACCCCCACCCCCACACTCGGCAGAAAGTCCCTGATCCAGCCCGAGGCCTCTGTTTTGCAGGTGAAGAAACTGAAGTCCCAGAGTGGCCGTCTGAGGCTCACTCCCCCCAACTGCTTTCTTGTCATTTTTTCCCTTGTCCCACTTGAACCTCATCCCTCCCATGCTTGGCATACCTCAGAGCTTTTGAGCAAGATTTTGGGAAATGGTCTGTTTTATGCATTGCAATAGAAGGAGCTCAAATAAAAGAAGCCAGGTGGGATCGGGGTTGGGAAATGAACAGGGAGAAACAAATCTTCAGGGTCGACAGGTCCCATCTCCAGAGTCCCTGGCCAAACCCAAGCAATCTTGTCTCCTGGTCTCTTTCCTTCTCTCTTCTTCCTTCCTGGGACTTTTTATGATGATGCTTTTTGAGCTCCCAGCAAGAACAGCATTTTACAGATAAAAATAGTGGCAGCGTTTTGCCAATAAGACGTGACCAGTCCTTGCATTCACATCTCCCTGATAAATCTCCATGCGAGCTGCACATCCCGAGTGTTCCTTTGAGTGATCCTATCAGGGGACAAGAACTTCCCCTTGGAGACTTGGTGCTCTGTATCCCCAGGTCTGTGCAGACGAATGCAATCTCCTCGGCACCTGGAAACCTGGTAACTCTCCAGACGGTGCGGAGGAAAATCTGGAACTTAACAGCAATTTGCCTGAGAAATACGCCCATGGTGGTGCGTGGAGCTTGTGAATCTCTAGGTTGAAGGGACAGATGGGTGAATAGATGACCTGATTGCCCATCACCTGAGATTGTCCACAAGAAACTGCTCAATCCTAGTCTGGCTTTGTCCGTAAAGACAGTGAAGGGATGAGGCTGTCATAGCACCATCGGCAGTCAATTCTTTTGTGAGCTGTCACTCTCCTAGAAAGTGTATTTATCTCCAAAAATTAGCTCATCCACGCAGGATAAAACAAAGTCCTTTCCACCTTCCAGGGAAGAACTTACTTTCTCCTTCCTCCTTCTCCATGTCAAATCCAGTGAAGCAATAGGAAGACCTCGTGCAATAATACTTGCGTGTAATTATGTTCTTGATGCAAATCTGTCAGTCTGAACTCCACGGACAGTGCAACAACACGACGGGGACTGTTTAGTTGATTCTGCTGCAGTGTTTTAATCTGTGTTGAAAATCCAGTTTCTCTAAATTGGGATGAAATGTTTTTCAAATGTGTGCCTTAGTGTTTTGCTTCCCTGTCATCTTTCCCTGCATGCAGAAGCCCCTGGGAGTGGAGGAGCACAAGGAGAGGGAAGTCACAGCCCTCGGGGGGATCCTGACTCTCGAATTCCTAAATTCATCCAAAAAGAGAACCATGTAGCTTGGAAAAAAATTTGATACTGGAAAGGACTAAATTTCTTCGAATTGACTCATTTTTTTTTTCTGGCTCCTGTGTGGAAATGGAGGCTCCAGGTTAGGATGGTATCAGAGGGGAAAAAAAATTCATTTTTAATGCACATATGAGTTACAGGGTGTATATTTTGACACAAACACACATGAAATGCTCATTTGTCCAATATGGGATTTGGGAGATGATCCAAGAGAAGCCAAGAAACAACAACACAGGCCACTGCGGACGTTTGTCCATCTGTTACCAAGGACCAGCGGAAAGCAGGTCCTGACGTACAGGGAGGGGTACTGCGCCCCACTGCGTACAGCTGCTCACACGGGGGGCTGGTGGCCCCACAGGGAACAGTGGGATGGACCATGAGAATAGTCACAAAGGAGACACCGGTAACAGCCCAGCCTTTGTCATGATGCCCTAGAGATCCGTGGCGCTGTGAACAAGTTTTGAGTGGACATGTGTTTTCATTGCTTGTAAGTACTTGCCTAGGACTGGGATAGCTGGGTCATACAGTAACTCTGTTTTTAACTTTTTGAGGAAGGGAATGGAGTTTTAAAATCACCCTATACTCACAATAAAAGGAACCAGATTAAACCAAGAGTTTATTTTTAACCTCTAAAGTTCTGTTCCTCAGACACGGGCGTCATCGCAAGCCCCTTCTCTGGGACAGTATCCTGATGATGCAATAATGATGTGTGTCGTGTAGCTGTAGGACGTCTCCATTGAGTGCTTGCTGTGTGCACTGTCTTGTCCTTTATCTTCTTGCATTGAATTGTCACACGTGGACCCAAGCACAGCCCCATTTTACAGACCCAGAAAACTGAGGCACTGACTGGTACCATGTCTGTAGCCCTGTGGCTAGTAAGGGTAGTAGCCAAAGATGTGCCCAGGTCTCTGGCCCCAGAGCCCGCCTCTATACCAGCGCCTTCTAGGACCTGTGGGGTGACACGGCCAGGCAGGATGGGGGGCTGGGTTGAGGGAGTCTGGGGGCCTGGGAAGGTCTGGCTTCCTGTTGAGTTTCCATTACTGTAGAGTGTGTTGAAGAGCGCAGGCTCTGGGGCTTGACTGCCTGGTTCAATCCTGGCTGTACCATTAACTCACCCTACGACCTTGATGGGTTGCTTTTCTTCTGTGCCTCGGTTTCCTAATCTGCAAAATGAGAATAATAGTGTCTACCTCAATGGAGTGTTCCAATAATTAACTGAGTTTATTAAAAGCACCAGGAACAGAGCCTGGCACATAGTAGGGCTGTATCTGACATACATATTGTTTTCAAGTTGGCCAGCCCCATCCTTCTGTTCCCGCCCAGGTTGCAGGACAAGAGGTCCCTGCACTCTGCCCACCCAGAAGAATTGTCTGCAGGGAGCCCAGGTCCAGGAACGGGGGTCTCTGGGCGTGGGGGGCTGCTCCACTCTAACGTTGCTTCTGCTGCTGTGTTTCTCGGGCTCTGTGCCGGGTACTGACTGCGGCATCCTTTCCTCTCTCCTCTGCGACCCTCCCAGCCTGGTGTTGCCGTCCGGTCTCGGCAGTCAGTGTCCTCAGCCTTCATTGGGTGGGGTGTGCTCGTTTCTACACAGCCTGTCCTCACAGAGAGTGGAGCCTGGGCCACCTCTGTTCTCTTCGTGGGACCCAGGACCAGGCTGTGCGAGGTCGGCTCTGCCCCGGGGATGTGGGTGGCCTGCCTGGAGTCCCACAGGTGACTTCATGACAGGCAGCCCCTCCAGATACCATGAGCTGCTTCCCGTCTGCCCCCCCAGTTCCCTGGAGTGACTCGCGGGCCCCTCCGATCCACCCACACAAGCCACCCTCTCAGAGCGCGGAGGGCGGTGGCCGTGCCGCGCTCCCCCGTCTGCTGAGCAGCCGCGTCCCCCCAGGAGCCGCACAAGGGGCCCTTTATGCAGGAGCCCCTTCCTCCTCCCCCGCCGCCCCCAGCCACCCCCACCCGAATCCCTGGTGTCGGGGGTTGGACATCTTGGCACGGGGAGCCGCGTGGGCACAACGTCCGCTCTGTTAGCCTGGAGCAGGCCGGAGGGGAGGGACGGGCCCGCAGAGCTCTTTGAGAACGGCAGTGTGGTTTCTTTGTGGCTCCCCGGGCACTGGAGATGACACATGCTGCTTCTCTCTCCTCTATTCCTGTTACCGCCCTGCCCGTCCTCCCCAACAGCTTGTGACAAGCAGCTCGGGGAAGAAAGCAAGTCTGTCTCCCAGGGCAGCCCGTTAAGGGAGCTCTCAGCACCTCGAAGGGAGCTGCAGGTGTGGCTCAGTTCCGTGTGAGAGACGGGTCTTCGTTTGAAAGCGTTTTGCTTGGTGGAAAGGCAGCGCCCGAGCATCGGTGCCTGTGTGATACTCACAGGGACGTGTGCCACCAAGGGGCTGTGCACTGCATCGCTCGGTCCTCACTGCGGTCCCAGTATGGACGTGTAGCTACAGGGCCTGGGCAAGCTGGGAAACCTCTCAGAGGCCGCTCTTCCTGCCAGGGGCAGAGTCAGGATTTAACCCGCGTCCATCCCATTCAGAAGCCTGTGAATTTACCACCCCTCCCGGCTGCTGTAAGTCGGAGCAGCCACGAAAGCTGACGTGAGCTGTGTGCCTTCTGCGCGGAGACCCTGCTTGTTGGCGCTCATGCGCCTTATCGAAGCCTTAAAGCCCCCCGGGAGGGAGAAGTTACCATCCCCGTTTCTCAGATGGAGGATGTGCCAGGGAGGCACAGCGAGTAAGGGGCAGAGGTGGGACCTGAGCCCGCGCAGCTAGCTCCAGAGCTTGTGCCTCTTATACTCGACTCTTCCGCCTCCCAAGTGCTGTACCTGCCGTGGCCATGAAGGTAAAATCTCCCCCTCAAAAGTGGTGTGGGAAATGAGGTCAGCTCAGCTGTAAAAAAAAAAAAAAAAAATGGGCCACGGAAGTTCTGATTCGATCAGCTCCAAGCTGGGAGGAATGTCTCCTCTCCCATCGTGAGCACGTGGAACACAGCGGTGGAAGCTCTGATTCGATTGTCAAATGTGCCTTTAAAATCGCGTCTCCTCTGGCGTGTTGGGAAGGGAAGCTTGTATAAAAATTCCCTGATAGGCAAAGATTTTGTAGCCAGCCTTACCAGAGGCAAACATTTATGTTAAAGAGGGTTCTGAGCATCCATCCAGATGTTTGTTGCGGAAGGAAGAACAGGAACCCTTAACGGACACCTCCGTGCGGTGAGATGCCCAGAGAAGGGAGGACTCCAAAGAGGTGGCACTGGGATAATCTGGTGGCCTTTATGTCCTGACTCAGCCTCAGTGCTGGAGAGCAAATGCACAGCATCCCTGGGGAGGACAGGGGTACCGAGCAAGGGTTTCCTGTCCTATAAGTTCCGGAAGAAGCAGTTCTAGAGGAATCACGCACCCCAGAAAGCGGTGTGGAAGTCCTAACTCCTGGCACCTGTGAGTGTAACCTATTTGGCGGTAGGGTCTTTGCAGATATAAGGTCAGCTCACATTGGATTAGGTGGGCCCCAAATCCAGCATGCTTGTGCACCCTTATAAGACAGGGAGGAAACACACACACACACACACACACACACACACACACAGCGGATAACGCCCCGTGGCAACACAGAATGGAGGGAAGACGGCCACATGACGGGAGAGGCAGAGACCAGAGTGACGCATCTACAAGCCACGGAATGCCACAGATTGCCGGGAGCTGCCAGAAGCCGAGAGAGCCGAGGACACATCCTCCCAGGGGGTTTGGGGGGGACTCTGGTTCTGCCTTGATTCTGACGTCTGCCTCCAGAGTAACAGTCCCTCCTCAGCTTTCTCCATTCCCTCTGCAAGTTGACACAAAGCCCCGGGGCCACTCTAATCCATATTCTTCTCTCTGCCCATGCGTTTTGTTTTCCACACCCCTTTGGCAGCTTTCGTTTTTTGTTTCGGGGAGAGGAGTTAAAATGTGGGGTTTTGCTCCCCGCCCCCCTTAAGTCTCTCTCAGTTCGGTCTGGACCACGTTGGGGAAGAGCGAGGCCTTTCTCTCCCTTCCTCGGAGGCCGCCTGCAGACTCCGGCCCATGGGAGAGTGGGGCTGTCCCCCGCATGGGAGCTATTAAACGGTCGGTCGTAAGAAAGAGGCCTTTGTCATGGGGAACCCGGCACTCAGCTCAGTCACAGAGACAGATTGTGCCAGAAAACAAACAACAACAAAAAAAAGGTTCAACCACAGCATTCTTTGGGACTTCAGTCATCCGCCTCCTGCTTGTTCTTAAAAGACGAATTTCCTTTCTTCGGTGTAATTCCATCAGATAGGTCGTGAAGTTTTAATTCTCTCCAGAATTGGGCCCCCGGGGGCCCTACCCAGGCCATCTGCTCTCCGGGCCTCCACCCAACTCCCCAGAGTTACCTCACACCTGCAGGTCGGAAGGCAGAGGCGCCCTGCACGGAGCAGGGGGTGTCGGGGGAGAACGAGGGCTGGAGTTAGGTATTTTCTTCTCACACTTCGTGCTACCCGCCTGTACACGTAAGGATGATGAAGGTGGCACATTTTATATCATGCGTCCATTAATCATTACCGCTAACTCCCCAGCCCCAGCAACCACCATTCTACTTTTTGTCTCTACGTATTTGACTCCTCTAGGGACTTCATATAAGAGGAATCACATGATATTTGTCCTTTTGCGATGGGCTTCTTTCATTTAGTATAATTCTTTAAGGTTCATCCGTGTTGTAGCATGTGTCAGAATTCCCTTTTTCTTAAGGCTGAATAATATTCCGTTGCATGGATACACACCACATGTTATTTATCCGTCCGTGGACACTTGCGGTGGTTTTACTTTTTAGCTATTGCGAATAATGCTGCCTATGAACATGAGCATACAAGTATTCTTTTGGGGTATATACCCAGAAGAGGAATTGCTAAATCCTATGGTAATTTGATTTTTTATGGAACTTTGTCATGGTGTGTTTTATTTGCCATTTAATACTGTGCCCTTGAGCAAAGTGGTCCTTCCTGGAAGGCTGGAACCCTCACAGGCTCCAGGGCCTCACTCTGTGGCTGGGCGCATGGAGTGTGTGTACCTGACCCTGACCTCCTGACTGCAGGCCCCGGGACTTGCACTGCTTACAAACCCATGGAGCTGGCCCTGCAAGAGAAAGAGTAGAAAGAAATCAGGAGAGAAAAAGTGAGCAGGAAGGGACTACACGGATGCAAGGTGAAGTGGTTTTGAATATATACACATATAGAACTGGGATTCCAGACTTTTCCATCCATTGTTGTTTAACCAAATGAACCTCTCACTATCGGCCTCACAAATGCAGCCACATTCCCTCTTCAGCCAGGCAGGTGAACAGCTCCGTGCACCCAGGTCGGAAACTGGGGCAATCACGGAAGGTGAACACTTGCAGACTCTGCCGCCTGTCTTCCCTCCAGCCCTGTAATCACAGTGGGCTGTTCTCTGGTCTTTACCGAGGAAGCTAAACAAAGACGGTGTTCAAACTCAAGCTCTTCCTCTTCATTAAGCCTCAGTTTTCTCATCTGTCAAATGGGATTTCCTTGATTAAATAAAAATGAAAGGAGAGCCCTTGGGTGGCACCTGGTGCATAGCAGACATGCAACACAAGGTGGAGGCTGACACTCGGCAGCGGGGTGTGGGCATTTGCGGTTGTGTTTCTTGACCGTTATTGAATATTATGTATGCACAGCCTTTGTGGTGGACTCTCGGTCTACATTTGAGGTCCCTGAATCCACTATTTACCAGCAGGGTGAGCTCTGAAATGTTAATTTCTGTGTGCCTCGGTTTGCTTTTTTAAAATCTGTGTAATGGGGATACTCAGTGTTCCCCGTTCACAGTGTTGGGGGACTAAGTGAGAGGGAACCTGGGAAATGTCTAGCACAGGCCTGGAATGAGGGAAGTCGCAGCTGTTATTGTCACCATCAGACGATGGCAGTGATACATGCACTATGAGGGGAAGGATTTGATTTTACTATTTAATAAGTAAAATCAGTAGGACTTGGGGTCCAATTAGATAGAGGAGATGAGAACATCTAGAAACCCTCCTCCTAATCTCTTAGATTTGCACAGCTAGGTGGATATAAAGGACCTTTCACAGAGAGTGAGCATCCAATCAAGGAGGAGGAGGAAGGGGAGTTTGATGATTGAGTTAAGGGCAAAGCATGAGAACGCTTTGGGCTCTGCCCCTGTGGACCTGGCCATTCTAATCTTATTCAGAGAAGTGTGGTTCATGACCCCCACTTTCTCCAGGACAATGGGGTGGGCCTGCTGCCTACCCTGGGAAACTCTCCGTCTACACTCTGGCCAGGGAGTGCACGCCTCTATCCAGGTGACCCCCCCACCCCACCCCCTGTGCTTGGCTCCCAGCTTGTTACCCACTTTCTGACCTGGGCTGTAGGTCTCTGACTCTTAATTCTCTTGTGCTGGACTCTGACCCCATTACACCCCTGTTCTGTGGGTACAGAACCCCCCCAGTCCCCCCATTCTCCACGAGCTAAGTCTCATCACCCCAGGCCCCAGTGCCATGTGCTGCCTACTTGAACCTTCTGCTTCCCGTGGGCCTTCCCCTTTACCTGGACTCTTAAGACCATCCAGGTAAGATTATTGCGTCCTGAGCTGTTTCTACGTCCTTCCTCGTTACTGCTGACTTTTCCGTCGCCCCCTCACTCCAGAATCTTGACTTAAATCCCTTCCCAATACCGACTGACCTCACCTCTCCCCGTGGCACCTGCGCAGTGTCTTACCTGGCCCTGGATTCTCCCGGCCTTCCCCGTCCTGCTGCTGATGGTATATCCACTCTGCCCCACGGTACAGACTTTCAATGTAAAAAAATTCTGTTTTTCTGTCTGTGGTTTAGTAAAATACACGGAAGCTTATCCTTTGACCCAGGGTCTTTGTAGAGGGAGAAACGAGGAAGTGCCACGGCTTTCCAGGGCAGGATTACCTCTAAGCTCTCTGGAAAGTTCCTCATGTCACCCAGCAAAGTGTTGGAAACCTTTCCAGGCAGATCGAAAACTCAAACCTCAAAACTCACAAACGCTGCTTTCTGGTAGGGCCATGCAAGATTTTAGCTGGATCCAAGACATTCTGCAGATGTTCTCTCTGTATTGCCTTTTAGATTACCCTCTATCAGGAAAAGTTTTTTAACAAAACTCAGTAGAAGCTTTCACAAAAACAAAAAGGCTGACTTTTATTGTTGCTTTGCCTTTGGTCTTTCAAGATCTAGTGAGAACTGGCCTCGGGCTTTTAGGAGAGAACTGACACTATCTGGCACAGTCCGCTGAGTTCTCCCAGGCAGGCCCGCTCAGATAGGCAGGCAGGTCCTGGACTGGGCAGAAGACAGCAGGGACAAAAATGCCACTTAATGTCACATGTCCTGGGAGCCTCTCCCCTGCCTGCCTTTCTATATGGGCCTCTGCTGCGGCCATCTGCTCACTCTCAGCTCAATGGCAATGACTTCGAGGCAGCTGGAACAAACGTGCTTAGATGAGAAGGCAGCACTCTTGGTCCCATCTCTGCCGGCAGCCCTTGCAGGGCAGGACACCAGTCTAGTGCCCTGCTAAGCCTTTTGCATTGCAGCTGTCACTTTAACTGCTTCTGTCCAAGGTACAGAAGTATTTTCTCAAATTATAGGCCTCCCCATCAATTTAGAACACAGGATACAGACAAAGATGCCTTTCTCACACAGGTATATTCCTTTCCATTTCTGGCTGTTCATGTCTTTAATGGAGATTCTCTAAAAGCTGCAAGAAGCAGTCCACACATGCCAAGCATCTGAATTTGCCGTACCGTTTTCCCCAGAGCTGTGGCCTCCAAGGTGCGAGCAGACGCGATCTCACTCAGGTGGTCGCTCACCCTATGAGAATCTCCGGCTTCGTGGCCTGAGTGTCCCTCTGTCCTCTTCACCTGTGGTCTGAGGGCTTCCACCAAGCCACTGCCCCATGTTTAGGTTTTGGTACTTGCAGTACCAATTCTGTATTATTTAGAGTACGGATTGGCTCTTTGGAACAGAATCCAAATTCACAGTGGTATAAATAAGGAGGTTATTTCTCTCTCACCTAGAATTAAGTATGGTGACACCTTGGTTATGTGCAACTTAAAATGCTTCTAGATTTTCACTCTGCCATCTCCAGCTCCATGGTCCAAGCTGGCACCCAGCCATCGCTTCCGTGTCCCGAATAGTGGGGACCAGTCCAGAAGTTGCACCCATCTCTTCCCCTCCTCATTCCCTTGGCCAGAAGCTTAGTCACATGGTCTCACTTAGCTGCACTAGGGGCTGTTTTTATTCCAAGCAGCCATGTGTCCAGCCAATGCTCAGGGATTCTTTTCCTACAGAGGAATGGACGTAGGGAACAAAGTGTAGCGTCTGCCTTAGGCAGCCACACTGAGCCCTGAGGTTGCGTAGGAATTAGGCAGGCAGGTGGGGAAGGAGAAGGGGGTGAGGCTGCAAAGGTGGGCAGGACCCGTGTCATCAGAGGCCTTGTATGCTGTGTGAGGATTTTACAATCCCGTCTCAGAAGCAAAGCAGAGCCACCAAAGGGCTTAAAAGAAAGAGAGGGGACGTGATCGGATTTGTGTTCTGGGATCATCACTTTGGGACTTTTGGTTTAAAATAGCATCTTGCTAGAAGCCCTGTGTGAAAACATAAAATGATGAAAACTTTCAACAGTGCTGAAAATTCAGACAGCAATGTCTGGGAAGAATTTCCCCTAATTCTAAAGGCAGTGGAGCTGGACAAAGGAAAACCATTTGTCTCCCTGTGTTACTAAAAGTCTTACCCAACTGAAATAATCCAGGAAGACACCATGTGGTTTCTTAGAAATAAGAGCGGTAATTTATACGATTTACAAGATGGAGATTTTCTTAGTTTGTGCTGCTGTAACAAAATACCATAGACTGGATAATCTGTAAATAGTTGAAATATATTTCTCACAGTTCTAGAGGCTGGGAAGTCCAAGGTCAAGGCACCAGCAGATTCTCTGTCTAGGGAAGGGCTTGCTCTCTGCTCCATAGTCGGCACCTGGTTGCAACCTCACATGGCGGAAGGGACACCGGGGGAAAGGGAAATAGGGCGTTCCCTTCGACTTCTTTTTCAAGAGCACGAATCCCATTCGTGAGGGCTCCACCCTTGTGACTTATTCACTTCCCAAAAGGCCCCACATCTTAATACTGTCGCACTGGGTCTTCGGTTCCAACGTACAAATTTTGGAGCACCACATACATTCCAGCCATAACGAGATGAAAGAATAACAGGACGTGATGCATTAAAAACAAATCAAGGGAAAAACAAAGGTGGATGAATTAAAAAAAAAAAAAAAAAAACAATGAGAACTGGAGGGAACTGAAATCGTGGTACCAGAATAGAAAGTCACTGGCAGGAAACACAAGAAAGTATTGGCATTGAAGAAAAACATACTAACGTATGAAAGGAAAGTGATTATGTTCTCCCTGTATGCAATAGAAAAAGAGATTGGGGGGGGCTGGGGGGACAGGAAGTGTGGTTGGCGGAACAGATGACCCAGAAACTTCTGTATATTCCCAAAAGAGCAACTGGGTCAATGTGAACAGGACCAACAATCAAAGTTATAAATAAAAATAAAATTTCTGGAACCTGAGGTGGGTGGAAATGTAAGGATGAAACTCTAAAGAACTCACCACATTTTAGTCGGATTTAGTGAAAGAAAATTATAATTTGACGTATCCTGAGAAAACTTTTGAATTACAAAGACATATAATTGTCACAAAACCATCCAGGTAGGAAAAGCAGATTATTTATAAAGGAATTAAGTTCAGGCTGATCAGAAACTAGTTCAAGTGGAAAAGGACTTTCACGGAAAGCATGCGGGAAATTGGGGGCAAGGAGATCTGGAGCGTCCTGAGCGGCTGAAATTGAGCCTGCAAAGTCATTCATTCTCATTCCTTCTCAGAGTCTCTCTCTCTCTCTCTCTCTCTCTCTCTCTCTCTCTCTCTCTCTCTCTCTCTCTCTCTCTCTCTCTCTCTCCTCCCACCCCTCCCTCTCCCACACTCACACACACACTCACATACGTACACATTCACATACTTCGCCTTGTGTGCATGGCTCAGTAAGGCAATTGATCTATATAATTTCTTTGCCCAACAACCACTGTGCATTGAACACATCTGTTAAATTTTAGCTGAGTGAGAGAGGGGAGACACTGAGCTCAGCTCAGCTCAGCTCTGTTCAGGGAGAGACCATCATAGCAGGTCAAAGACCAGCCTGTATATTGGATCACCTTGGGGCAGGTATCCACTCCTGGTCCAGTTGATGGGCACCCAGATCAAAAAAGAGCTTAGCTCTTCACTGATCAGGCAAATGGATTTTAAAAGAAAAGGGCTGAGCGACTTCACCTGGGTTTCTTGGAAAACGGAGCCAGAGGCAAAGTTTACGTGCTGATTTACGAGGCGGTGCACTGCAGAGAGGGAAGAGTGAGGGGAAAAGGAAGTGGGAGGCACACCGTCAGGCCAGCCAGAGCCTCTCAAAACGAATCGGTCCTGGTGCTTCAGGCACGGGTGGGAAGGACATCCTCAAGGAGACTGAACGGAAGGGGCAATCTGTCTGATGCTTCCTGCCCACCTCCTTGAGTCGCATCACCCATCCCTCCAGGCACCTGCTGTGGGTCCAGTGGGGAGGTGGGCACTGTAGCAGCCATGGGTCCAGCCACCGTGGGCAAGAAACCGAGCCCTTCCTCCTGGGGGCGGGGGATGCTGAGACCATCCCTGACGTTAGAAGATGAGGTGATAGGATGCAGAGAGACCATAGGAATGGCATGATGTATATCAGTCAGGGTCCTTTGGAGAAGCAGAACCAATAGGATGTGTATATACAGAAAGAGATTTATTATGAGGAATTGGCTCACGTAATTATAGAGACTGGCGAGTCCAAATCCACAGTGTGGGTCAGCAGGCACAAGACCCAGGAGAGTAGATGGTACAATTCCAGTTCAAAGGCAGACTGCTGGAGAATTTTTTTCTTACTCCAGGGAGGATCAGTCTTTTTGTTCTATACAGGCCTTCAACTTGCTTAGATGAGGGAGACCCACCCAGATTCAGGAAGGCACTCTGCTTTACCAACTAACATGCTCATCTATGCCAGAAACCCTCACAGAAACACTCAGGATGCATGACCACATAACTGGGCATCCTGTAGCCCAGTCAAGTTGAGACATGAAATTAACCGTCACACATGAGGATTGCAGGGGCTGCTCAGCTGGGATGCAGGGCAAGTGAAGTGGCCCAAGGAACTGGGATGGAGCAGACTGTTCCCATATAATGGGCTTGGAAAGCAAATTGAGCACTATATCTGGCACAAAATTATTACTTTGTAGTTATTTTGTAGAGCTTATAATTGATTATGTGTTTATCTTTAAATTTTATCAACTTGCCTCTTACTGACAGAACCTTTATCATTTAAACTGATTGAACTTTAAGAATATTTTTTGTTATTCTTGAGAAGAATGGCTAAAAAGAGGCTTCAATGTTGGACTTGGACTTTTGTTTGGAGATTATTATTCTATGCCATAAGCTTTGCCTTCCTAACGATTTTCTCTTTGGTGGAAAGAAGGCAAATCATGATTTAATGATAACAGGCCAGATGCGGTGGCTCATGCCTATGTTTCTACCACTTTGGGAGGCTGAGGTTCGAGGATTGCTTAAGGCCAGGAGTTTGAAACCATCCTGAGCAAGAGCAAGATCCCATCTTTACAAAAGATAGAAAAATTAGCCAGGTGTAGTGGTGCACACCTGTAGTCCCAGCTACTCAGGAGGCTGAGGCAGGAGTATCACATGAGCCCGGGAGTTTGAGGTTGCTGTGAGCTAGGCTGACACCATGGCACTCTAGCCCAGGCGACAGAGCAAGACCTTGTCTCAAAAAAAAAAAAGAAGAGAGTTGCTTGAAGACCCATGAGTTCTTCAGTCTCTCTCCTGCGTGGGTGACCCTGCTTTGCTTCCCGTCAGCCCTACAGCACCACCTGCCTGTCCCTGCTCCTACACGTGTACGGATTCTCACTTAGGACAGGTCCACCTTGTTTCAGTTGTCCTCAACATAACAATTGTTAATGAGATAGTTTACATTCTCTTTTTCATGCTATTAATGATGCTTAGAAATCCAGTGTGTATTTTCTATTTACAGCACATCTCAGTTTGGATTCACCGTATTTCAGGTGCTCGACAGCCACGTGGCCCACGGCTACTGTATTGCTCTAGAGCAGCGGTTCTAAACCTTGGCTGCACGTTGGCATCAGGTGCCCAGGCGCTTTCCTGCAGCGCTTCTGGTTTCATTGGGTTGGGCTGGGACAACCAGTAACCGCTGGGCAGATGGGGCGAGAGCCACTATTCCTCAGTGAGCTCCCCCTGGGAAGCTGCGTCCTTTCCCTCCCTCTGGCCAGACCTCTCCCTCTCCTTCCCCACGAGACTCACATTGTAAACAGAAATTAAGCAAGCTCTAACTTGGGTCACGGAGGGAGGAAAAACAGAAACAGGATGGTATTAAATTCTGTCCGACAGGCAAGAGTGAACAAGCTGGATTCTCTCGCCGTCCTTGGGTCTGTTTACCAATAGGCTCAGGAATTATTTGTGTTGCCGCTACCCTTTGAGCTTGCAGTGTGTTTCTCGTGCTCTCTTTGCCAGAGTGTTCTCTGAGAATTGAGAATCCTTTAGGAACACGACAGATTTGGCAAGATTTGCCCATGTCCTCCCGGGAGGAATCCCGAGGGAACTGAAGAAACACATGGGACAGAAACCAAGGATGCTGCGACGTCTGCACAGCCCATTTGTCTTTGCCACTGACAAGCGAACGCTCCTTCTCGGCAAATAGAAACCAGTCCAGACAGACCCCAGAGACTCAGGTTTCTAAATGCATCCAAAAAACATTGTTTCAGGGAAGTGGACAAAGGAGACATGAGAAATTCAGTCAGCAGGAAAACAAACGCAGTGACACCCAGCATGTGAAAGCCGGGGTGTCAGCTCTTTGCCAGTGCTAGCAGCTCACCAACACCTGAGGCTCCATGTGGCTGATTGGTCCCTGGCACTTAAATTAGACTTCCCAGGGAAGGCAGAGAGCTGAAGGCTATGTACTTAGGGACCAGAAAATTGCTAAGAGTTTTCTGAGGGTTGTGAAATCAGAGAAAAATATACAGAGAATAGAATCATTGAGAGGAAGGGACACTTGCTTGATCTTTACTCTCTGTTTGGATGGTTTTATTTTGAGACAGAATCTCGATCTGTCACCCTGGGTAGAGTGCAGTGATGACATGCTCATCTTAGCTCACTGCAACCTCAAACTCCTGGGCTAAAGCGATCCTCTGCCTCAGCCTCCCAAGTAGCTGGGACTACTTGGGAGTGGTGTGCACCACTGCACCTGGCTAATTTTTCTGTTTTTTATAGAGACAGGGTCTCGCTCTCATTCAGGCTGATTTCAAACTCCTGACCTCAAGTGATCTTCCTGCCTCAGCCTCCCAGAGTGCTAGGATTATAGGCGTGAGCCACTGTGCCTGGCCTGTTTGGAGGGTCTTAATCCAGGATTTATAAAGCAGCCCAAGCAAATTTTTTTGCATAGTGCTTGTGCTTGGAAGAGGCACACAGTCGAGCCTCTGCCGTTGAGTTAGGTAGCTCTGTGTCTGCCGGCGTGCCAAACCTTTCACATTGACCTTTTATGTTGACCGTCAGGTAGAGGAGATGAGCCAGACCATCCACCCTTATCCGTCCGGGCTGTCACCCAGATCCCATAATGCAAATGACCAGCTGGTATCAAGAGTACCACGTGGCTGTGGATGAGAGTCTTGATGCAGTTAGATGAATAACTCGCACAGAAACCAATTCTGTGAGTTTACTGGTGACATTCACAGACAACCAGCTATACTTATCAATACAGAACATTCAAGATATTCCACCACATTTCCTGCGCTCTCCAAAAGTTTACATTCTCCTTTAAGGTAAAGGTGGGGGCTGCGTAACCAAAAACTACTTGTACCCCTAAATTGATCGAAATTTTTTTAAAAAGATAAAGGTGGGAGAAGAGGGAGCAGGACCTCCACGACCAGCCTCTTACTCTGATCCCAACCGGTATGATGTGCTTCTGCAACTCTTTTAATGACATGTTTTTAGTTTTCATTCATATCATTTGCAAGACACAGAAATACCATTCATATTGTCCTAAGCTGAAAGGAGAATTTATTGGTTCACAGAGCTGAAGAGTCCAGGGATGCTGGCTTCAGGCACAGTTTGGTCCAGGGTCTCAAACTGTATCCTCAACCCTCTTCTTGTTTTTCTCTCTCTCGGCTCTGCTGTCTTTGGCGTAGGCTTCATTTATTCCCAGGTCCCATATGATGGCAGGATAACTTCCTGCTCACAGCTCTAACCCTATCCCCTCCCAGGTTCAAGTCCAACAGAAATAGACCATCTCCTCGCAATAGCTCCCTTGGGGTCTGATTAGACCAACATGGGCCACATATTCCCCCCTTGGACCAGTCAGTGTGACGAGAGAGAAGGAACTATACCCATCGCCCAAGGTAGAGTCACAGCCTGATTCCTGGAGCTCAGAATGGAGCCCCACGTGGCCTGAGGGGGGGGGAGGGTCCCCCCAGGAAACTGCCAGGTCATGCTAAGGTATGAGATGTGACCTTCATGCTCTTGGTCTTTCATGGCTGATTCATTGGTTCTTTTTGGACACAAGGCACAGATACGGTACTTTGGCTTTTTCTGTGACTGTGTTACTTCATGCGTAGAGTCTGCCATCAAGTTCAGGGCCCTGCAGGACCCACCCGGAAAGCACAGTGAAGAAAAGTGCTTTGCCAACCGCCCAGGGCTTTGCCAACTTACGTCTTCATCTTCCCTGTTACTCCCCGGGGCCTGTGAAGGTGTCTGCTTCCTTGTCTTCTTTGGTCTCAGTAACAGAATAACAGACGGGGGGAATTACCCGTCGGGGAGGAGCCTTGCACCATGTTACAAGCAGGGACCCTGAAGCTAGACTTCCTGGCTCCAAGTTGAGCATCTGCTTTGTCCCAGCTGTGTGGTCTTGAACAAGATCACTCAAGATCTCCGCATCTCGGTTTCCTCATCTGTCAATTGGGAATGATAATAGCATATCCGTCGTAGGGAGATTGAATGAACTAGCGAGTTAATATGTATAAAACCTTCAGTACAGTGTTTGGCAAATAGCAGGTACTCTACAGTAAAAATCATAGCTTTTGCTATTACGAGGTGGATTCCCTATTTCAGGGCTCACCACACAGAGATATTAATTTCTAAGCCTCTCCCACTGAGGCTTAGAAACACTGAGGTCAAAGGCAGCTAAAGCTTTCCCATACTCATTCAAGCAGCTTGGTTTCTGAAAACCCTGAGTCGATCTTGGTTGGCAAAGGAACATCACATTTTCCTGAAAAGGATTTAAGGAGCAAGTCTGCCTGGGCTTCGGTTTGACCTTGGAAAAGCCACTTAAGTTCATCAGAAAAGTGGGGATGGGAAACCTTCCTCTGTGTGCTTTGTGGGCCTGCTGTCAACACAGAGAAGGTGGGTGACAGGCTTGGAACCCTGTGGGGTGTCGTCCCTGCTGCTGTTACCGTCACCCAGGCAGGAAGAGGCCCCTCCAAAGGCACCTCTTTTGCTTGCTGCATGGCCTAGTTACAATCGTCCCTCCATCTCTTCCCCTCCCAGGACTGCTATAATTAAAAGCCATCAGCTTTGTGTATCATGACTTGGCTGTAAAACTTCCTACAAGTTGGAACCTGAGTCTAGAGGGATTTGACTTTGATACACGGGGTTTAGGTCATTGTCTTCCTCCTTCCCGAGGCATCTACACAACAGAACATAGTCCCACGGGAGGGACTTTTCACTGCCTTATGGTTTGGAAGGGAGCCACTCCTGATGGAAACCCCCTGATATTTCAGGAAGAGCCTATGAAATCAATCCAAGTGGGAGGAAGAGGCAGTCATGGCGCAGACACGGCGACCCACAGCTCCGGTGTCTGGTGACGGGGCAGTGAAGGAGCTCCAGGGATCAAGCGGCCCATTAAAGTCGCCTTTGTTCATCCCAAACTCCCGAGCCCACAATTTTAAGATGGAATCCATTCTTAAAATTCCCTGGGAAAGAGGAATTCACATGCTCTCCCGTGGATCTTTCCTGCTTGTGTGCAAAAGTGATTTCTAGAACTTGGCACTATTGATCTTTTGGACAGACGATTCTTTGTCGTGGGTCTGCCCTGTGCGTTGTAGGATGTTTAGCAGCGTCCTCAGCCTCTGCCCATGAGATGCCAGAAGGACCTCTCCCCACAGTTGTGACAACCAAAAATATCTCCAGACATTGCCTAATGTACCCTTGGGAGCCAAATCGCCTGGGTTGAGAACCACTGCCCTACGTGGCACATGCTTCAAACATCTGAAGGCCTACTAGGTGCCTGGCACTATAAAGAAAAAAACAGTAGGTTCCTACCCTCGGACTCAGTAGAACACAACGAGACAGAGTTGAAATAGTTTGCAAATTAGTGAAAACTTGTGGAGCGTGGATTGGTGGTTAGTTAGTGATCTGTTCATCCTGGAAAGTGTCTGGGTTCTTTAAACCATGTTCCTTGCTGTCTCCTGAAAGAGCTCTCCCTGGCCCCCCGGCGTCCTCTCATGCTGTCCCCTAGCACCGTTTCCTCGTGTGTCGTCCTCAGCGGGAAGACAGCAGCTGCTCTCAATCCCCCATAGCGCCCCACTTCCGAGGCTTGGCCAGCTTCCTCTGCGCCTCCCTTTGTTTGGGCGAAATTCCAGGTCTTTAGCCTCCCGGAAGGCACTGTGGGTAATGCCCAAACCGTGCCAAACATCTGGATGAGAACCGCAAAATCAGGCCAGTTCTTCCAAAGTTTCCAAACTCTGCTACTGAGATGGAATGTTAGTGTCCCACCCCGTGTTGTAACATCCGAGCTTGGTTGGAACTTGGCTGCGGGTTCTGCCGCGGTCCCGCAGGCATCAGCTCCACCCGCCTCACCCCTGTCTCAGCCTCAGTCATTTTCCTGCTTTGACCATGTGTCCCTGTCTCCTTAACTCACGTCTGAGGACGCTGTGGGCAGGGGCTGTGCCTTTCCCACTCCCATGTCACCTCCTTGGCAGTCCCCAGCCCCCCTTTTGTGTTAATGTATCCAGGGGATGTTCAGAAACCACTAAACACATCTAGATGTTTGTTATATATGTGAGCAGTCAAATGTCCCCCTGGCATTTTAAGTTTCACTCAAACTATATGATTCCAAGACATTTGTGCTCACTGCTCAAAGATTAGATAGGAACGACTTTATGATTCTGAGATTTAAAATCACCTCTCTAGCCCAGCTGTCGACAGAAAACTATGTACAAACTCAGAATTAAGTTCTTTGTCCTGATAGAATGCACTAGAACAAGCACAGGATGTGAAATATGAACTTTAAATTTTTTTTAAAAATGTTGACCCAAACCTTGCCCATCTCCTGCCAAAGACGTCAGCAACATGTTCCTTCACCCCCGGGGGACACGATGGCAGGTTGACGTGAGACCGAGTCTTACACATTCTTAGCCTTCCTCTCCCGAGAGCTCTGACCCATCATCTGGCCACGAGGAAGGCATCCGAGCTGCCGCTCCCGAGTAGGCCAGCTCCCCTGCGGGGTTCCTGTGGACTGATTTTTAGGTGTGGGACTCCACCTAACCCCAGATTCGGGAAAGAGCTGCAAAGGGTGAACATAGGTGGCAAACCTGAAAGCTGGTGATTCCAGGATTTCACTTGCCCATCCGCTGCCAATGAAGAAGAATCACGTGCACAGAGAACACAGAGGGCTTTGTCCCTGGTCCCTACAGGACAACATCCACAGCCCTGGCCACTCTTGCCAGCCCATATCTTGGGGTTGCTCTGTCCCCAGGGATCTTTAAAATGGGATACTTAGCCACCTGTCCTGAGTTTACAGCATGGCCCCAAGGCAAGGGGTGGATGGGACACTGTCTAGAAATATCTTTCAGCCTTAGCGGCGGGACACAGGGGCAGCTGTTATTAATGAGTGAAGGGGTGGCCCAGCATGCATTGCAGGGGCTTCCCCAAGCCCTCTCCCCCCAGATGAGCCCCCCCCCCGGGGTTCTTGGGAGTCACAGACTGGAGAGATTCCCTGGAGGCCAGGCCAGAGCGGCTCTTCCTATTCTCCCCCCACAATCCCAGCAAAGCAGGAGTGATTTCAGTCTCCTCCCAAAGACCCACCCCCAGCGGTGCCCTTTCACTGTGGAGGAAGCCCCCAGGGGTGCACACTGGAGGACTGTTTGTACTGTGGGGATAATGTCAGCTCCATCGGGACAGAGACGACTGTTTTCCCAGCACCTAGCAGCATCTATGGCACAAATATTTGTTGAATGAATAAATGAGAGGAAAGTGGTTTTCAGCCACTGCCTTTCAACCAGAGTACTAGTTTTCTTTATCTTGTTCTTTTTTTTTTTTTTCACCATGGATCATTTTGAACAAACATACAAAAAGGATACTACCATAATAACAAAACCCCATATGATCAGCACAAAACTACGGCAATCATTCAGCCCAACTGCTTTCCTTTTTTTCTTTTTTATTATGGAGATTTGTGAACATCCATCAAGAGGGGAGAATGCTGTAATAAACCCCAGTGTGCGTTGTCCAGCTTCAACACTTGTCAGCAATAGCGACCCAGGTTTACTGTGCTGAAAATGCTATAAACGGTTTTAGGACCACTCTTTTGGGAGCAACCAAATCACTTTATTTCTGAGCTGTTTAGAGAGAGATAAACCTAACATACGCAGATTCCTTTCTGGAAAGAGATCCAAAAAAAGGGCTTTTTCTTCTCCTTTTAATCTGAAAAGCAGCCCCCCAGTTTCAGCCTGTGTGTAAGTAAACGCAGACATGGAGATGTACAGAGAAAAGTACCCGACCTCCAGCAAGCTATTATCTGTGTTTATCTTATCAGGATAATACTAAACCAGGCCCACGCAGAACAAGGCGTTTAGTCTTTGCAGCCGGGACTTCTGTTCCTAGCCTCCAGTTCAGTTTATAAATCCACTGTCCAAGGCGGAAAACAATTTGAAAGGCAACATTGTTTCTGGACAAGGCTGTTACTGTGATAACCCAGCTTGTGTGGCTCCTGCCTGCTAATAAATTGCCCGGCCCCAGGGTTATGGCCAGGGGGCCTTGGCAGGAGTGCTGTGCAGTGTCTGGTCCTCCTAGAGCCCATCCAAAAGGCCAGCAAAGAAATCAAACACGTCGGGATTTATTACGGAGCCCTGGATTACAGGGGTGGTGCGTTCTGCCCAGCAGAGGAGCAGAGGGCATGGTCCCTGACACGGGACACGCCACCCATGACTCAACATTGGCAGCCTTTGCTGCCACTGATCTGACCCCCGGGGCGGTGGGAGATTTTCCCCGTGGGATAGCGAGCTCATCATTCTGGACACTTGGCTCCTTGGCCTCTTTGAGACTTTGAGACGGTGTGGTCGCGCACCAGTGGAGATCATGGGAGACTGGGCGGGCCAGAGCCTCTCCGCTGCCCACCCACTTCATCATTCAGAGTTCTTTTTTAAATTTTACTACAATGTAGGTGAAAGAGTCTAGAATACGCCCCTGAAGCATAAAAATAACTTTGAGCTGAAGCCATTTAAGAAGAGGCTTTTTTTCTTGATTCCCTTATTGACCTAAAAGCAGAGCCTCACAAAAGAACTCAGGAGTCATAAACACCCTCCCCAGAAGTTTTGCAACCAGGGAGGGTTGACTGTTACCACCAATGACCCAGAAAGACATTGTCACAAAACTGTCCTAGCTCCCATCTATTAATTTTAAAGATAAAAGGGCCCATTTATCTTTCCTAAGAGCCATTTGTTTTCCCATGGGGGCCTTCCCCTCCCCTTCCCCATTAAAATGGCACATAAGCCCCAAATTCTACCGACCTCCTTGAGTTACATTTTTCTCTGAACTCCTGTATGTATCGTAATTAAATTCTGTCTCTTTTGCTAACCTGTCTTTTGTCGGTTTACTTCACAGGCCCCCAAACACAAAACTTAAGAGGGTAGAGGAAAAGCTTCCCCTCTCCAACACGAGGTTCTCAGGGTGAGCTTTGGGGTGACCTACCACCGTAGGTGATGTGTCTGCCCACCAGCCCGGCCACCCCCTGTCCCTGACCTTACTGGGAGAAAGTCGAAGACAGGCACTTTCTTCTAGGGGTGTTGGGGAAATTTTCTGCAGTAAAATGAAATATACGAAAGGACTTTACAAAACTATCGAAGTGAAACATCAGGCATTATAGTTATTAGCAGAAAGAAACAAGAATGCAGTGAGCAAAGTCAGGTAGAACGCACTGGGCTCACACAGATGTCACCAGCCTTGGGCCAGGGGCCTACGCTCTATCTATGAAACGCAGATGCTGAAACGTATCTCGGGAGGCTGTCGCATAATAGTCATAAGCTGATCATGTCGACAAAGCATCTAGCACGTCTAGCGCCGTGCAGGACACTGAGCAGCATAGCAGAGCTCAAAAAAGGTAGGCAGTAGCAGTATAACGGTAGTATTTATAACATACTTTGTTAAAAGGAGGTTCATAGATGCGCCAAAAAAGGGTGAGTAGGTCTGCGTGGGTACATTGCAAGTCTCTTGGTGCGGCAGTAGATTTGAAGAAAACTTATATGGAAATCAGAGAGTTAGGCGCCCTGAATGCTTCACTAAGGGGTGTGGGTCTTATGTGTCAGACGGCGACAACAGCCAGGGGAGCGAGCTGGGCATGGTGAGGAGAGTCCATGGAGGCTGGCGGAACCAGAACACACTCCAGAATCGGATCTTGGTTTAAACGTGGAAAGGTCACTTACCTTCCCCGAGCCTGGGTTCTTTGATCTGTGAAATGGGGATTAATATTAGCCACCTCCCGTCCAGTGGCTATCCTAGTAGGCACCTTGCGAACGGTGACTGTTTGTGCTTTAGAAAGATCCTGCGGCCGGGGGCTGGAGCAACTAGACGCAGAGGCCAGGCCGAGGATCCAGGTGTGGACTTGGGCTCTGCCGCACCTTCTGGTCGCCGCCTCAGACCCTCCAGCTGAGATGCCAACTCCTCGGAAAGGCCCTGCCTTCCCCTCCCCACCCCTGCCTCGCTCCCACTGGCCAACCTGTTTCCTTCCGAGATCTTTGCAAGCTGTAATTATACACACTTTTCCCTTCCCCTAATTACCGTCTGTCTCTCCTCCTCGCAGACTCTGCCCCACGCCAGGGTCTGTTCGGCCACGCCCGGCGTGCAGGTGTTGCGGATGCCTGCTCCCCGGCCTTAGTCTCCTGTGGCCGCTGGGACAAATTAGCACAAACTGGGTGGCTTAGAACAACAGAATGGATTCCCTCACAGCTCTGGAGGCCAGAGGCTGGAAATGGATGTGTCGGCAGAGCTGTGCTCGCTCTGAAGGAGAATCCTTCCTCTCTGGGTCCAGCTCGGGGTGGCTCCAGGTGTCCCTTGGCTGGTGGCTGCGTCACTCCAGCCTCCCCCTCTGCCTTCTCTCAGCCTTTCTTTCCTCTTCCTTGTGTCTCTCCTCTGTCTTTTCTGAGGACGCTTGTCGTTGAATTTAGGGCCCACCCAGGTAATCCAGATCGATACCATCTTTAGATTCTGAACTGAATTTTATCTGCAAAGACCCTCGTTCCGAATAACGTCATGTTCAGACGTTCCAGAACACGGCCATTCAACCCCTGCACCCTCCCTTGTGTGAGGTTTCTCCCGGAGTAAAGACGTGCTCAGCGATGACAACTCTCCAAGAAGCACCCACCGGGAGCAGGGCTCTTCCCAGGCCCAGAACACTGCTGGGCGCAGCCCCAGCAGCATCCTCCCCCGATGGGGCTCGTCTCCTAGTGGGGAGGGGCTGGCGTGCACAGGGAACAGACGTGTCAGTGTGTCAGGTGGCGGGAAGCACGTGCCGCGAAGAAAACACAGAGCCAGGAATGAGGCAGGGTGGGGGCGGGCTCAGGTGCTCAGGGCAGAGGGGACACTGAGGCAGAGACCTGAATCAAGAAAGGGACTCAGGCCTCTGGCAGACAGGAGTGGAGTAACCAGAGGCGGATCGCACGTTTCTACCCTTCTTGGCATTCCCGACCTCACACCTCTGTAGGCTATTGCCTCGATTTCCAGAGAGAACCGAGGAACTCACATTAGACCAGGAACAGGGCAGCTTGCACTTAAGGGGCGGGGATAACAAAGAAGAGGCTGAGGGGGGATCTGTGCTCCCCGGAGGGAGGGCAGCCCTGCACACGCACGCACACAGCAAGAGACAGACTCTCCGGGGCGGAGACACCAGAATGGACGTCCACAGAGGCCCCCACCGCCTCCAGGCCACAGAGCAGGGGCGGGGGTGTGTCTGCAAGGCAGCCCAGGATGACCGGCAGCAGACCCCAGCGCCAGGTCTTCTCACAGGTGGCCTGGGGCTTGTTGAAGGGAAAACACCGTTTCCGATTGTGGTAGGCAGACCTTGAAGAGACCCCCCCCCACCCAAGTTTCCTTCACCCGACTGTTCACGCTTTGTCCATCATCTTCCTGCCACTAGTCCTTAGCCTTACATGGAACCACTGGAGGTGACAAAAAGGGAATTTTGAAGCCAGCCCCACCATAAAGTCAGAGGTCCCGCAGTGCCCAGGGCTGTGGAGGGGAGCCCGGCAGGGCCACTACCCTGCCGAAAGCAGCCTGGCAGCGAGCAGCTGAAGTCACAGATACTACAATATCTGAGACCAAGGGGACAGCTCTTCTGGAGCCTGTCAAACAGGAGCCCACGAAGGCACCAGGGCTCAGAAACATGTCGCGAAGGAGCTGATTCCAGCTTTCCTTGCTGTGGTTTAAATTAACAAGACTCCACAAGCTCAGGAGGAAGCACCATCCTCAGTTTCCGTTTATGTGTTCCATAGCCCAGTGGTGACCTCATGGTGGATTTTGTGAGGCCCCCATCCCAGGAGCCCACCACACCCCTGTGCTCAGAGCCAGCATGGGGGCTCTGGCCGCCCTGCCTCACCCCTGCGTGGCTGCACTTGTCCAAGTCTGTATGGCCATGGGCTGGGAAGTCCATCTCCTCCTCCTCCTCCTCCCTCCCTTCCCCTCCCGAGTTCCCAGAGTGTGGGCGCACAGTCAGCCTAGTTTACCAACTGACTGAGGACAGTGCTCCATCCCCTCGGGAGGGTCAGGGCAGGGAGGAGAGTGCAGCAAGTCTATCGTCTTTTTCCCTAACGAGCCAGGCAGCAAACCTTTCAGCTCTGCCCCTGTAGCCCGAGAGCAGCCATGAACGATACACAAGTGGGCCAGCGAGGCCCGTGAACCTCTGTTTACAAAACAGGACAGGTAAGATCCGGCCTCGGGCGGAGTTGGCCAACCCCTGATGCAGACAGTGGGGAGCTATGGAATGTTTTTGAGCAGAGGAATAGCATGACCATTTTTGTCTTCTGGGAAGATGATCGTGGCAGCGACAGACTACTGTTGCCGGGTCTCGGGTGGCTGTTGGACTCCATGCTGCTTAGCGGGCACCGGCTTCCCCAAGACGATTCAGGATCCGCCACACTGCTGGAAAGCAAAGTGCTTGCTACCCTGGGACCACACAAGGAAGCGACAGTTTATTGATCTAATTTTTAAATAAAATAGCTTAATAATGTTGAAAGGCTTTTAAGCTCTCTCTAGGCCCAGAGCCACCGAGCATTGAGGCAGCCGCCTGGCTAAAGTGCTCTAAGGAGCAGGCAGCCCTGCCAACCTTAACATCTGTTTCCATTAAAGATGGGAAGGAGAGAGGGAAGGAAGTTCCCCAGGCCGTGAGCTTTCTGGCCAGTGTTCTGTGCGGCTTTGGAGAAGTGGGCCCCTGGGGAGCATGTTCTCACACAACTTCTTGGGGCAAGAGGAGACTTGGAGAGCGGGTGGGCCCAGGGCAGGGGCGGCCACCGTGCACGTCTACGTGGGGGCTCAGCCTTCCCACCTAGGTCGGAGGGCACCTTCGAATTCCAGTACCAGTATTTCCCGTTTTGACTTCTGTTTTCCTCTTGGGACTCTAATTTCAAATTGATCCAGATGTTTGGTTTATATGAAGACACTTGGCATCCGATAAAACCCCCAGAATGCTGACAGTACTTAATATTGCTTCAGTGCTGGGTGAATCCAAATGGTGTGTCATATTAGCCCTTCTGGGCAGCCAGGTCTTGTCTGAGAAAGCAGTCTCTGGTGAGGTCAGAGCCCGGTTCAGATGAGAGCGGGGGTGTTGACGAGATGCTCAGATGTGGCCCCGAGGGTTCCTCAGGGAGCTCTCTGCCTTTCCTTCTCCCTTCCAGCCCCCGCCGGCCTGCGTGCACAAGTTGTCTCTCGGCCATTGATGTGAATGTGTGAAAATTTTTCTTCTCCTCTCTGTTCTCATCCTCACTGTATCTCATCGCTTTAGGATTTGAGCAGTTTAGCAAAAATGCGTGCAGCACAAGTGGATAGACAGGGGGGTGGGCAGAGGAGGGATCATAACTCCCTGGGGAGGCGCAGGCTCCTGGGTTCCGCAGGAGAGGCCTGTCTCCTCTTCCTGGTTTCTCAAGGACAACGGTCGCACCTCCTATTTAGAGCACTTGACCAAACTTTGACAGTGTCACATCTGGAGGAGACATATCTGGTCCAGAGATCCGTATGTATGCGAGGTGCCATGCATGTTTTAGAGGATAATAGTCACGAATGAAAGGAATGTACACGTGAGTAGGACGCCAGCTTGAGCCACATGTATGCACAAGCTTTGTTCATCTTTAGTTTCCACTCATGAATAATTCTCCAAAATGCCACAGGTTTGCTACTTGCACGTTGGTGGAATTAATCTCAAATGGCTGAAATGATCTAATGTACTGTTTTCCATTACAAATACCTTTTGATCCAGCCACCGTAACGTTAGCTGAAACACCAGGATGAGGACAGAAACTTCAGCGCTTGCATTTCTGGCACAAAGCAGGTGTTTGATAAGTTTCCATTGAATGAACAGAGAAATCCGAGTCTGTGGGAGGGTCACCCGGCCATCAGTTTTAGAGAGATTACACTGGCTAACCAATTTTTTAAAAATAAAAAATCTCAGAGGGCTTAGATCCAGGGTGAGGCAGGCTGTGGAGTATGGACGATATCTAGGACCCAGGGCAATACTGTCCTTTGACACAGAAAGAAATGGCTAGAATTTGGGGATGAGAATTACTTGTCCAGAGTCCCCACTAGGCAATGCCTAAGTGAGGACTTGAGCTCAAGGGAGGACTCTAAGTCTCTTCTCCCTGCACTTGGTTGTCTGTCGTAAGGACCACGCTTCTGAGTCACTCTCAGAACTTGTTCAGAAGGCTTCATGCCCAGAGAGTCTGCATCTGTGTTTTGAGAAAGTTCCCCAACACCCCACCACCCCAGTCTGCCCTCGCCTCTAAAATCTCCATTTATAGACTCGCTCCTTTGATCTGAGGCTTCGAGTGTCCTCCCATGAAATGGTGTGGCCCTTTTGATACTAGGTCATTAAATATAAAATATCCGATTTCAAATCAAAAGTTTAGTTTATTATATCTCAAACAAGAAACAGTACAATTAATCAAAGTATGTGCCTAAACTCAACGCAGTTTTGCCATCTTAATGGTAGCTTTTTATGCCAGCAGGGAAGAAGCCTGGAGAGTGAGTGGCGATGAAATCGCAAAAGGTGTTTTCCACAGCTTGTTGAGAATGGAATGTTTTGTCTTGTAAGAAGTGGTCTAAAGCCTGGAAGAAGTGGTCATCAGTTGGTTAAAGGTCTGGTGAATACAGTGGATGACAGAGAGTTTCTAAGTCTAGTCTCTGTAGTTTGAGCTGCGTTGTTTGTGAGACATGTGGTCCAGCGTTGTCTTGCACGAGGATCGTCCCGTCTCTGTTGACCAGTCTCAGCTGCTTAATCGCAAACATGCTCATCATTTCGTCCAGTTGGTTGCAGTAGACATCACTGTAATCGATTGACCAGATTTCATGAAGCTGTAGTGGATAATACCAGCACTGGACCACCAAACCAACACCATTAGCTTTTTTGATGAATATTTGGTTTTGGATTGTATTTTAGCACTTTATCATTATCCAGTCATTGTGCCAAATGCTTGTGATTGCCAAAAAGAATCTAATTTTTATCACATGTAACTATTTGGTGTAGAAATGATTCACCTTCATGTCGTGACAGCAAAGAAAGGCAAGCTTTGAGATGATTCCTCTTTCAATGTTTAATTTATGCAGTACCCATCTATCCAGCTTCTTTACCTTGTCGATTTGTTTTAAATGGTCCAATATTGTTGGAATAGTAACGTCAAACCTCGTTGTTAATTTATGCATAGGTTGAGATGGATTCCCTTCCACTATAGTTTTTAGTTTATCATTATCCACCTTGGTCTCAGGTCATCCACGTGGCTCATTTTTAAGATTAAAATGACGAGGATGGAACTTTTTAAACCATCAACATACTGTGTGTTCATTAGCCAAATCCTTCCCAGACACTTTGTTGAGAAGTTGTATCATTTGCCTGGAAAATATTGACATCTTCCCTCTTACAGTGATGCTCGGCCACGGAGCCCTCTCCTAGCCTGGCACCAGCTTCTGTCTCCAACGGTGACGACACTTTGTATTTTCCCTGGGCCCCTCGCTCAGACACCTTGGGCCCATTCTTGTTCTGGGGGCACCTGCAAAGCACATCCTTGTTCAGAGCGTGGAAACGGGCCCAAGCAGGCCCGGGACAGATCCGCAGCATCAGAGCACGCTTGTGTTCCCTTAAGTTCATAGTTAATCACCCCAGAGCATTTGACAGTTGGCTCAAGTGGCCTCCAGAGCTGCTGGGTTCTTCCCTGTTTGTCTGTAGCTTAAATCGCTCAACTGGAGTCATGCAGTTCCTACTGGTGCCACTGGCTGTCAGTGGGACATACCAAGGTTCACACTGTGGCTCTCCAGGAGGTGTGTGGCCTTGGAGATATCACTTAGCCTCACAGAGCATCAGTTTCTGCTTGTACAGAATTGGAATAATTATACCTGCTCGGCAGAGATTTTGGAGTTTCAACAACAGACCCTATAGAGCACCCAGCTCAGCCTTGGCATACGCTTGCTTGGTAAAAGGCGGCTGCTGCTGGTGTTTTGTCAATCATTGTGAGCACTGTGGCCCTTTGATGTTCTACACTTCGTCCTCACCGGGGTCTATTTGCCCTGCTACTTAGGATGTCTGAATTTCCAGCAATGGTTTTCAGACCGCCTCCCACAGAGCTCTACAGTTTTCACGTTGGGGTGAGGAGCAATGCTTTGCTCTCATCTGTTTCCAATATTGTGTTCCTACCCAAGGCTGCATTGGAGGAAAAGGATTTCCCTGCATGATTAATTCAGAAAGTAGGAATGCCAAAAACCTCTTGAGAGTCTGTTTATTCCTTTGGCAAGGCATGCTTGTCTGGCCATGGGCAATGCAATGGCGCTTGGCCAGGTGACACAAGCAGACTCTTCCTTTAACAACAAGTGGCAAAGGGATGGGCCAGATAACCTGGGGTGGTCCTGTTAAGCCTCTGATTTGATGGCACCCTAATTTATATCTCCTTGACTGCAAATCAAGCCCGCTTAATAGGGGAATCTGCTGGTAGGCTGCCCCCTTATAAACTTGAATAGGTGCCCCACTTCCTACCTGTGGGGCACACATCTCGTTAGCATCTCACTGGACCACAACTGGGCATTCGCAGCAGCAGGTTGGGGAAAAGATGGGCAGAGGCCTGGCCCTGGGACTCCACCTCCTCGCTGGACAGAAACATCCAGATGTAGATGCTAAGAGGAAGCTCTGCCTGCCGGGCAGATCCGGGGCCTAAAGGGAAGGACCCTGGGCAGGGCACGGTGCAGCTGTCTTTACTGTCAAGAACCAGCCAAGAGTAATGCGGAGTCCAGAGGCAGGTGGAGCAGGACAGCAGCGGGATCCAGGATCAGGCCACAGTCAGCTTCCAGAAGGTCTGCACACAGCAGGACTCCGACCCTGGGCGATGGCTCAGGAACAGAGACAGGAGACACGAGTGAGCAAGCCGAGGCGGCAGTCCTAGGAGAGCTCAGGGTCGGGCTGGAAGCACGCCAGCAGCAGAGCTGGTCACAGGGACTCGTTCAACCTTAGGAAAGCGACAGATGCCCTGTGTGCAGACCAGCAAAGAGGAGAATTGAGTCTCAGGGTATAGGACGAGAAACCCCTAAGTGTATCTTGTGTCAAGTCAAGATTGGTCCCAGGGACACAGCTGAGCCTGCAGGTGGGGGTCAAGAGGTCCAGCTGTGGGTAGGTCTGATGCAGAGGTTAGAAATCTGTCTATTTCAAAATCAGAAAATGTCCCTGTGTTCCTAAATCCTTCCCTAATCCTCGCTGACCATCTTGTACCCGTGTATTGCACGGGAAGCTGAGCAAAAAGTATGAGGGGCCTGGTGCAGCCCCAGGGTGAAGACTGGCTCTGCGGTGTTCCTGAGATGGATCCTCTTGGGCTCATTGCACTGGAAGGAAAGTCCAAGTCACGCCCGCCCTCGCTCACTAGACTCGACCCCACAGGGCTTCTTCAGGTTTCTTGAGCACACGAGGACCTCGCCCATCTATGGGTCTTCATTCTTGCTCTTCCCTCTGCATGGAAAATTCTTTTTCATGCTCACTCTCTAAACCACTCTTCCCCCTTTTATGCTTCAGAGCTCAGTTTCAGTGTCCCTTCTTCAAAGAGTCCATCTCCAACCACTCTTCCAAAACTAGGTCCTCATCAGCTCCCCAGGGCTGCGTCCCTCGTAGCATCGGGGCACAGTTCAAGGTGTGGAGCTGTCTGCCCACTCAGTTTTCTACTTGCTCATCTGTCATCTGTCTGCTCCCAAACTTCATGAGAGCCTGGGCCCTGTCTGTCTCGCTCCTTCCCGTGTCCTCGGCACCCGGCATGGGCCGTGGTGTGTAGGAAGTGCTCAGTAAGTTTTTGTCAACTAAATGAAGGAATGTCTATTCAGTAGAACTTAATCAATGGTTGTTCTCCTGCTCAGCACCATTTCTATCCCGTGCTTGGCCCATTCTGAATTGGTTCAGCTAGAATCAGAGGCAGCCGAAAGTTCTGCAGGACGGTAACCACGTGGTCCGTGGGGGTCCTGAGACAAGTTCGTGGGCCCGGGCAAATTCGGGCAATTGGAGACCCAGACTGAGTGCCAACAAACTGCAGAGCAGAATGCTTTCCTTCCTGTCTGCTCTCTCTTATGAAGTGCGCCCTTCCCCCACAAAGCTCTCTGATGCTACCCTTTCCCCTTCTGCAGACAGTGCAGAATGACCCCCTGTCAGGGACTCCATCTGTGCTTTGATGCAGGTGGGAGACTCCCCAGAGTGGCAGTCATGGAGCTGGATGGTAGTGTTTTCCATGAAAGACCATCCGCCAAGGCAACCTGCTCCATGTCTAGGTAAAGAGTTTGGGGACAGCATTAGCGTTTCAGTCCCTTGATCAGGGGAGTCTCTTGACATCCCCCCAGAGTTTACAGTAGCTTTCTAGGGTCTGGAGAAAAGCACTAAGTGTTATCCTTGGTCATTGTGGGTTCTGGCTGGGCAGGCCTGCCCAAACCTGGGACGGTGGCTGCGTCAGCTTCCCTGGTCCAGAGAAAGGTCTTCTGTCCTGGCTGGTTGGATCATTAGCATTTGCTGCTCCCTTTTATGATGTGTTACTTAGCTTGTAAATTGTCTGCCTGTCTCACTAGCCTGAGCCAAGCCCCCAGGCCACAGCTGGACACTTGTGCCATTGACTACCAGGATATGATACCATAAATGTCCTGCTGACCTCTGGCACAGTGAGCAGCCCAGATGCTTCCGGGCAACAGGGTGGTCACAGGGAGCCAGCCTCTGACTCATGAGCTGTCGAGGGAGCCTGACAAAGGAGGGAGCCTATGGGATAGTCATAAGCTTTTAACAGGCCTGGGGAAATGACCCTGTGGCTCCCTGGGGACCAAAACGAGCACAGAAAACCTCGCTTGTGAGTCATTGCAAATATTTACCCTCAGAAGTTTGATTGCAAAATCTTCTAAGCACTTGGATGGCACTGCCCCTGGGACTTAAAGGGCCCTGCTGCCAGCAGCAGTCAGATGGGTAGTGTTGAAAAGGATCAGGCTGGGAGATTCCCCACTTTCAAAAGCAGCCTGGGAAGAGCCCTGAGCTGCCAGGCCTCCCAGAGGAGTCCTGGGCTTAGGCTTGTCTAGGAAAATGCAGGTGATGGAATCCCGGGCATTCTGGGCTCTCTCCGGGGACCTGCCCTCTAGGAGCACATCTGACTCTGAGCTGCACTTTGGTTGTCTGGTTCTGCCTTTAGCTAAAGGGTTTTCTACCAGATCAACCCTTTGTCTCTCAGTAGGAGCTGTTAATGGGTCAAGTGCTGGGCGTCCATTCCCCTGCTGACCTTGCCACTGTCAAAATCAGCCCCAAAGGGAGGGGACAGAGCAGCAAAACCAAGGCAGATCATGACAATGGACATATTCCTTCTTTCTTCCACATGCCAACAGGTATGTACTTTATCCATCCATCTGTCCGTCCTTCTTCCTTTCCTTCCATAGAGGATCCACTGAAAACTAGCCGCATGGGAAAGTCAGAGCAGGTCTTTTGCCAACAGTTCCTTGTGCCCGATTAGAATGTAGGGGCATCCAGAAGGTTCTACATGAAGGAGCACCTTCCTCAGAAGCCACTGATCACTTGGCCGCATGATAGATTCTCACTTGGAAGGTTCCAGTGCCCACATCTGCCTAGACTGCCCTTTTCATGGAACAAGAATGAAAATTGCGAAATTGTAAAGACTCCGTGGGCAGCAGTTCTTCTTACAGGAGCTGGTTTGCTACAGAGGACCAGAAAGAGGCCAAGTGGACCGATTTCTTCTGTTTTGGTTTGTTGACATTTTGGGGTTTTGTTTGTTTTTTAATGAAATAGGTACCTGAAGATGATGCTATAGGTCTTAGATTATTCGAATCAGAGAAGATTTGAACTTTTACCCTATAGTTGAGGTTGACTCATAAGTCAAGCAGTTATGTAAATCACAGGGCTGATGGGAAGATAATAGAGGCTCCATGTGAAAATGCAGCTTCCTTTGGGAGGGAATCACCCCAGTGATTACAGGTGAAGAGCTGAGTGAGCCGCAACCACAGTCACCTGGAAACGAAGCTTCTCCCAGACATAATGGGGCTCTTAGGTAAAAGAGACCATGGAAAGCTTTTCAGGAGTCAGTGAGTTTCTCATAGTCCAACCTGGAAGTTCAGAACCACGTTCATAAGTCTGTCTTGCCTGCAATGGTCTCCGCCACTGAATTACCACAGTTGATCCTCGGACAACATGGGGTTAGGGGCGCCAGCCCCCTGCGTGGTTGAAAATTTGTGTATAACTCTGGACTCCTCAGAAGCTTCACTGATAGCCTACTGCCGACTGGAAGCCTTACCAATAACATAAACAGTCAGTTAACAGGTATTTTGTATATGTTGTGTGCTATATTCTTATAATAAAGTAAACCAGAGAAAAGAAAACGTTATTAAGAAAATCATAAAGAAGAGAAAATATATTTATTATTAAATGGAAGTGGATCATCATAAAGGTCTTTGTCTTTGTCATCTTCATGTTGAGCGGGCTGAGGAGGAGGAGGAGGGGGAGGGGTTGGTCTTGCTGTCTCAGAGTTGGCAGAGGCGGGAGAAAATCCATATATAAGCAGACCCAGGCAGTTCAACCCCATGTTGTTCAGGAATCAACTGTGGTCATTTTGATATGTGGAAACGTCAGCAGGAAGAATGGTCCTTTCTTCCGTGTGGCTAGATGTCCACAGCTGTGATGGGGAGAACAGTAGGAGCAAAGAGATGAGGAATGATAGAATCCGTGACTTCTCTCTTTCCCCCAACATCCTCACCTGGTTTCTCTCACCTGGACTAACGCCATCACTGGCCAGTCCTGCCTCCCTCCGACCCTCTGTCCGCATCAGCCACAGGGAATGCTTAGAAAGGCAGTTCCAATTGCGTGGCTGCGCACCCCCGGCCTCTAGCTGCTCCTAAAGCAGGCACCAAATCCTTAACTCAAGACTCAGCAATTCTGCTCCTCAGTGTAGACCCAACGTAACTGAAAACAGGTGTTCCCACAGAAACTTGTGCACAAATGTTCACAACAGCACTGTTCACAGTAGCCAAAAGGCAGAAACAGCCCAAATGTCCATCAGGGGATGAATGGATAAACAAAATGTGGTATGCCCATGTAAGGGAATATTGTTCAGCTGCAAAAAGGAATGAATTGCTGATACACAGCACAAGTGGATGAACCTGGAAAACACGCTGTGGGAAGAAGCCAGACACAAAAGGCCACGTACTGTGCGGTTTCGTTTATGCGCTATCCAGAGTGGGCGAATCCATAGAGACGGAAGCAGATTCACGGTTGCCATGCGACACTTCAGGACCCTTCACTCCCGCGACACTCGGCCATATCTATTGAGAATAAGGACATTTTGATAGAAAATGGGGCGGGGGGATATGAAGATACAATTCACGAAAAGACATAAAAATGGTCCTCAAGCATATGAGGAAAATGTTGAAACTCCCTCTTCATTATGAAAATGCTAATTAAAAACAACATATCAGATGGGCAAAATGTAAAAATGTGACAGTATGCTCTGTAACGAGACTATGGAGAAACCGCTCCCTCAAACTTTGCTCGTGGGAATGCAAATTGGTACAAGCTTTCTGGAAGGAAATTTGGCAACAACTAATAAAAGTACGTGTGCATTTCCCTTTGATCTAGCAACCTCACTCTTGAGACTCTACCCTAAAGATACAACTCCAAGAATATGAAAAGACATACATGCACAAGATTATTCATTGCAACATTGCTTGTAATCGCAAAATATTGGAAGCAACCTAAATGCTTATGTGTAGGAGAGTGGTTGAATAAACTATGGTATATCCACACAGTGGGGTAGTACATAGCTGCAAAAAATACTAGGACGATAACTGAACTGATTAGGAGTGATTTCCGGGACATACTGTTAAATGAAAAAAGCAAAGTACAAAAGAGTATCTATAGTGTGCTACTATTCATATAAAAAAGAAGGAGACATAAGAAAATTCACATATGCCTGTTCATTCGCACGAAAGATACAGGAAGAATAAACCAGAAACCAAGATGAATTACCTACAGAGGGTACGTGGGAAGGGACGCTTGCTCTACCTTCTTATATAACCCTACCTCATGCTTATAAAAATGTTTCACAAACCCCCAAATCAATAAATAAGATAAACCAAAACGTGGGGGAGCCCAAAATAGAATCCAAACAGTAACAAAGGAAACTGTATAACCCTAACTCTTCCTTATAAAAATGTTTCACATACCTCCAAATCAATAAATAAGATAAACCAAAACGTGGGGGAGCCCATGGAATCCAAACAGTAACAAAGGAAACTAACTGTGTTACAAATGAATCACACAACCGCACCACTAACTTTGGAAAAACCGTCTTTTGACTGGATCCCATAAGGCTAACGGCAAAAAGGAACCACGTGCAAATGCCGTGCTATAGCTGGGAGTCTGTTTCTCCCAGGAGTCTGTTGCCCATGATGTGTAAACTGTGGCTGAACAAATAAGTAGATGCATTGCAGATAAGGAGAATCGGGTTTCTAAATGTCGGTGAAAGAAGATACAAATAGAGAAAGAGGGAAGCCTAGAGCAGAGGTGCTTAAACTCTATCTGTTAAGGGCCAGATAGTAAATGTTCTCAGCTTTGCAGGCCATGAAGTCTTTGCGGCAACTGCTCGACTCTGCTGTTCAGCGAAAGCAGCCGTAGACACCAGGAATGGATATAACTGTGTTCAATAAAACTTACCCACAGAAACAGGCAGCAGGCAATAGTTTCCTGATTGTCAGCTTAGAATGACTCTTGTGATGTTGGATTGGAGTCAGAGGTGTCCGTGTGAAATTATAATTTTGTTTTTGGGGTTTTCTTTTATTTGATATATGTATTTAGTATGAAATGATTACCACAGTTAAATTAGTTAACACATCCATCAGCTCACATAGTTACCGTGCGTGTGCATGTGGTGTGTGTGTAATGAGAACATTTAAGATCTACTCTTAGCAATTTCAAGTACATAATACAGTATTGTGTTCTGTAGTCCCCATGCTGTGTATTAGATTCCCAGAGCTTATTCATCTTGTAGAAGTTTGTACACTTTGAGCAATATCTTCCCATTTTCCCACCTCGCAGCCCCTGGCAACCACCATTCTACTCTCCATTTCTATGCATTTGGCTTTTTTAGATTCTACGTATAAGTGAGATCATACAGTATTTTTCTTATTTTTGACCTACATACACAATAAATACAGAAATAAATACAACTGTTTGCATATGTGTGGTTTAGCACTGTCAACCTGAAAAAAGACATCAGAGAAAAATATCTCCTAATATAATGAATTTATTCAGGAATAAGCAAAAAGAATTATAATCTGGGATGCACAGGTATGGCGAGCCACAGACGCACCCGAACAGGGGAGGGAAGAGGAAACTTTTACTGGCAAAAAGAAGTATTAATATGTATAGCGGACAGAGATCTTTTACATTGTCTGTGCTGAGTCCCAGCCTGCAGTGGAAACTCGGTAATACGTGGCTTCATAGTATGAACTGTTGCTAATAATCGCAGGCTGCCCGTCCTGAACCGAGATCACAGCAAGATCCACTCTCACTCTGCACTGTTTCTGCAGGAGTGTGGTAGGCGATTTGGACACCCACGGGAAGCCCTTGAGCTCTGGAGTCAACAGACCTGAGCTGGAATTTCGGCTGTGCTACTCGCCGTCTGATGAGCTTGGGAAAGATACCTAAACCTCTGTAAGCCCCAGTTTCTTCATCTGTAACATGGGTTCACACTTCCTGCATAGGGCAATTGCCAGAGAGAAAGGAGAAGATGCACGTCCAGTGCCTAGCACGGGGCCTGGTCCAGGACAGGGTCTTAGTCGGTGGCTCTGGTGCTCCTGCTGTGGTTGCTGCCAGCCAGGTGCCGCTGCAGTCCACACCTGGCGTTTCTGGAAGCAGTGGTTCTGATGAGGGCGGTTGCTTCGCCACCATTCTCGTGGCCTTGGTAGCATGTGCAAAGCGGCGGGCACCGAACCTCCAGCTGACGATGATCCCCACTCACCCCACGGGCATTGGCTTCACGGCCACGTACCCTGAGCTGGCCATACTGGGACTCCCAGAAAACACAATCGTTTCCCACCAGCAAAACTCTGAGTCCCCGGCTAGCTAGAAAGCAAGTCCAAAAACACACAGCACAAGGAAGGAAAAGATCTCTTTTGTCAGCTTTCTTCCCAGCGTCTCTCCTGGTTTTCTCAGGTCCCGCCCGCTGCACTCGCAGTCAGCGGGCCGTGTGCTGCAGGCTTCAGGGTGGGCAGTAGTGGCCTCACCTCGTAGAGTTCTCAATCTCGTAGAAGTGCTGTTGTCGAAGCATGAGGATTCAGGGCTTTGGGGTCTTTAACTTCCTGCGTCTTGCTCCTACCTTGTCACCTGTACCCTTCAGAGAGGTCTGCAGAATGACACCCCGACCCCGAGGTACCCATCCACCTTCACCCTCCCCTTGCGAGCACACGCTGTGTTCACGGGACAGAGACTCCCGGTTGCCGCTTGGGCCTTAACATGCTCTACAGTGTCCTCGCCTGCGAGCGCTCAGCGTCACTGTCTGCGAAGGCGCGAGCGGGAAGCAGCCCGTGCTTCGGTGCCTGCCTCTGACCCTGTCTGCACTGCAGATCTTAAGTTCAATGTCCCTGAAACTCTTCTCTTTTGCGAAGGAATAATCACTCCTGTCTGTTTTGGCAGCCCGGGCTGGTTGTCAAACAAGGAGACTACATACTGGCCAGGCAGCTCTCTCTTTCCTGCCATGGAGGGGAGGGAGCAGGTTTTAACCGCATGCAAATAGCCGGGGGTTTCTCATGAGCACTGTAGCTCCGCGTGCAGTCCGCGTTAGTTAGGCGTGCAGTTCAATCACTCTCCCTGGAGGAGGAGGAGGGGCAGGTGGTGTTCAGCTTTGAACTCAGGCCACATGCCCTAAGGATAAGGGAAGGTATAGATCAGTCTAAACAAGGGAATGGGGGGAAAAATCCCTTTCTGTAAGTTTTGCATTGGCCAGGAGCCAGGTAGAGAGAGCAAAGGGACAGAGACCGCAGTCAAAGGCTATTGAGAGCGCGTGTTATTCAGCGGCAAGGCATTCAGCTTCTAAGATCGTGCCCAGAAGATTGTTTTGCGGCTGGAAGAGAAAGGAGCCTTTCAACCTCTCTCCTGCGACCTGCGCCGCAGTTTTGCTGAGCAGCCGTTTTGGAGTTTCCTCTTGGAGCGATTGGTTTATGCTGTCCAGATGTGCACAATGTGCTGGTTTTGTTTTTTGGCTTTCCAGATGTGCACAGACAGGAAAATGAGCTTTGGCAAAGGTGGAGGCCTGTCTCGGCAGCCCCTGGAATCCAGAGAACCCACAATGCCGTCGTTGTGCCGGGATCACAAAGCTCGGGATCTGGAAAAGAGCTTACGGGTCACCCAACTTAACCTCCTTGTTTCGCAGCTGAAGACAGCGCGGCCCAGAGAGTTGTGACGCGCTCCCCGCTGACTGACGATCCGCAGCTGGGAGCAGACATCAGGCCTGCGTCTGTGCACATGTCTGTTTCAGCGCTGCGTGCACCTGGCGCTTGTCTGTGTGCTTGGGACGGGTTGATGAACGGAGGTTCTTCCCTTGTTCTGATGCCAGGGCAGGCGTGGGAGAAAGGATGAATAATAAACATAGAAAATGAATACATTCTACAGTAAGTTAGAAGGTAATAAATGCTATCTATCAAAAAGGAAGGAAGGAAAGAGAGAAAGGAAAATAGACTAGGTTATGGATAGGGGTAAGGGCAGATTTCATTGAGAAGGTGACTGTATTAATCCTATATCGCTATGTAACAAAATACCTCAAAACTTGGTGGCTTAAACCAGCAAACATTGTCTCATATTTTGGGGGGTTAGGGATTTGAGAGTGGCTTTGCTGAGTGCTCCTGGCTCAATGTCTCCCGTGAGGTTGCAGTCTTGAGGTCAGCTGGGGCTGCGGAGGGATCCACTTTTGAAGATGGCTCACTCGCATGGCCATTGGCAGGAGGCCTGAGCTCCTCCCCACGTGGGCACCTCCACGTGGCTGCTTGAGTGCTCTCACAGCATGGCGACTGGCTTCCCCCAGACCTAGTGGTCGAGAGAAAGAAAGAAGCCAGAGTACCTTTTATGATCTGGCCTTGGGAGTGACCTAACCTTGAAAGAGGTGAGCAAGTGAGCCACAGATATCTGAGAAGGAATGTTTCAGTGAAGATACCCTAAGGTAGGAGCAACCAGGCATTTCGGGGGAAGAGCAAGGAGACCAGATGACTGGAGTAGAAGGAGCTAGGGGAAGAGCAACAGAAGAAGAGATGAGAGGTGGAATGGAGGGCGGGAACATGTAGACCATCGCAGGCCAGGAGAAGAAGTGGGCCCTGCCTCTAAGTGACGTGGGGAGCCACAGCAGTGTCTTGAGCAGCGGAGCAGCAAATCAGACATAGCGAATGTGCAGAGAACAGACTTCACGGGGTCCAGGACAGGCGCAAGGAGACAGGTTAGGAGGCTGCTGCCGTAACCCAGGAAGGACGTGATGGAGGCGCCCACCGGGGAATAGCAAGGGGAGAGAGGGGGAGTAGCTGGATTCTGGATAGATCTTAACGGTAGATCCCTCGGGGTTCCCTGGCAGATTGCATGTGAGGTGTGATAGATTAGCCAAGGACGACACCAAGATTTATGGTCTTCTTGTCCCCAAAGCTGCCACTGGCCATTTCCCCGTCGGCCTTCTGTGCTTTCATGTGAAGCGGCGAGGTGCGGAAGAGGCTTGGAAGGCCACGTGTTTCCTCACTGCGCACCCCGCGCTCTGTTGTTGGTTTATCCCTCGCCCTCCGTGGACCTCGGTCACTGCGTCTACAAGATGGAAAATGGCCCGCACCTCCTACGGGAAAGAAATAATAAATGTTTATAAAGGCACTTAAAGCTCCTGAGAAGAAAGTGCCAAAATGCTGGAAACATTTTCAGTGGTGTGCGATGGTATTTTGAGTGCCGGAGGATTAAGTGTTTTTCTTGCACCCCCTCCCCTGAAACGTGGATGCCGCAGATGCAGAGGCCGAAGCTCTCGGAGAGCGAGAAACTGCAGGGAGCGGGGATGCTGGTGGGGGGCGGGGGACAGACTTGGGCATCTGAGGAGATGCCCACACAGAGGTCCAAGCCCACGATCTGAGGAAACTGTGCACACACCGCGCTTGCAGGAAGTGAGGACACAGGGCCCTCATCACCCAAACCCTCAGACAGTCCTCTTCTGGGCCGTGCACTGCTGCCTAAGCTATTTATATTCCAGAACAGACACAACTGAGCTATGCTGTTAGAAGTGAATATAGTGTCCTCCTTGGAGGAGGACAGTGGGAAGGAGCCCAGCTTTTGGGGGTCCTGGGGTGCTGGCTACATTTCATTTCTAGATCTGGGTGTGGGTTTCACGGGTTTGTCCAGCTTCTGAAAATACATCACGCAGAACACTTACGTGCTCTGTTCTGCACGTGTACTCAACTGCAATAAGATCTTTTTAAAGAAGCAATGGGAAGTTATTCTTTTCCCAAAGGTATTCCTCCCACCCAGGAACTGGAATCTTACCTTTAGAGAGTGCTAAGTTTCTGCTCAAAGGCATCGTTTTTAATATTCCAGATACCTTAAGAACTAACTGCTCATGGTCATTGGCATGTCATGTCCATTGGTAGATAAGAAAGTAGAGCTTATTTTTGCCTGTTTGGGGACATTCTGTAAATAGAACCATACAGCATTTACTACTCTATGTCTAATTTCCTTCACTCAAAATTTTGTCCTTGAGATACCTCCAGACTTGCACGTGGGTATAGATCTTTCATTCTCATTGCTGTACAGTATCCCACTGTGCGAAGGGAACAGGATTTATTTATTCATTCTGTCGTGGGTGGCTTTGCATGGTTTGCACTTTGGGGCTATTATCAATAGCCCTGCCTTGAATAACAGCACTCCTAGGATATGTCTTCCAATGGCTACATAGGCACACTGCTCTCAGGTGTGTCCCCTCACCACACCGCGTGGGGCAGCCTCATACCCGACCAGTGCATAGGATGGGTGTGCTTTCTGGCAGGCTTAGCAAGTGAAGGTCCCCAGGGCATCCCTCCAGGAGTCAGAGATCCCGTAGGTATCTGGGAGGCTTCTCTATACTTCTGCAAGGAGAGGTGCTCTGGTGACCTGAATCACCCGCAGCCACCACCCTGCCCTCTAGCTTGACTTCCTGGGGCTTTTCTCCACCCCCTTGGAGGAGAGCAACAGACTTTAGGGAAATGGATGGGTCATCTCATCTTTCCAGCCTGCACCAGTAAGGCTCCCAGGCTGCACCAAGGGGGTGGGGGAAGATCCCTTGCGTGCTAAGCCAGCTCTGCGGAGCAGGTAGGGCCAGGCAGCCCTGCAGGGAGCACCCAGCCCCTTCCCACCTGCAGGCTCATCAAACACCTCTGACAGCCTGCCCCAGTGGGAAGCCGATGATGTCATCTCCAGGCCTGAACAATCAAGCCTTTCACCATAGGATGATAACAATCACAACAGTATGTAAGGGCTTGCCACGCAAGAACACACATGCTCATCGCACATGGGAGGAGCTGAAAGCTGGGATGAAGCGGGGCTTGTCAGGAATATGCCATTTTCCTTTCATGATCAGCCGCCCAGAGAATATAGCCTGGAGAGCAAGGCTGCAGGTTGCCATCTGCTCACTTGCCAATTCTCAGAGAAATCCGCGACTCCCTCCACCACCTCTCCTGAGGGCGCCTCACCTCCAACCCCAGGACTAAACCCCAATCCACGGTTGGGGCTCAAGCAGGCATGTCTCACCACACAACTCCAGGTGGCGCCATGCACAGAACACACAAGATGAAAGGTGCCCTTGGATTGGGCAACACCAAGGTTAGAGAGCCACTGTAGGTTTGGCTTAAGGGAGCCGAGGCCTGGTGGTTTGCAAGCGTGTTGACATTCAGCCCCAGAAAGCTGTCCTGGCACGGCTAAGCTCCCTGGAAAACTCAACTCCCCGAGCCTAGAAATTCTCAGACGAGATGCGTGAGATCAGATGTTTCCTGTGCTCAGTCTGAGCAGGGTCTGTGGTTTAGATATTTTCTGAGGACGCAAGCTCACCTGAACTGTTGCTTACCCTCGATCGGTGGGTCTCAACCAGGGGCAGTTTTGCCCCCGGGGCGGACATTTGGCCACGTCTAGAGACAATTTGGTTGTTACAATTGAGACGTTGCTACTGGTAACATCCTACAGTGCACCGACCAGGCCCCTGCAACAGAGAAATTGGTGGCTCGAAATGTCAGTAGTGATGAGATTGAGAAACCCCACTGTGGATGAGCTGTTCCAACTCCTTTAAACCCTGGAGGTCTCTCGTTCACATCTCCCCCCGCCTGGCCTGCTGTCCTACTTGGCCAGAGCCGCAGCTCACTAGCTGAGTGAGCCTAAGGCAGTGCCTGCTCCCTTCTGGGCGTTTGAGCCCAGGGAACCATCTCTCTATGATTATATGTTGACGGGTCTGCATGAGGCCCAGCAAACCCGGAGCATAAACAGTAGCAGTTAAGAGGTCCCACTCTGTCACTTTCCAGCTGGGCAGCCCTGGGGACCAGTTATTTAATTCCTTGTGCATCAGTTTTCCCATCTGTAAAATGGGAATAATAATGATGGAAAACGCTCGCGAGGTGGTTGAGGGAGCAAAGCGTGCTGCGACGTGTCAAATGCTCACAGCCACGCCTGGCACTGAGTAACACTCAGTCAGCGGCAGCGATAGTTATCATCATTTTTTTTCTAGCCAGAGGACCTCAGTCTGCCTCTGACAGGTGTGGTAACGAAAGATGTGAGCTGGTTTCGGCCGCAGGTTGTTGCAGCGGAGTCTGCAGTGCTGTTCGCGGCTCTTGGCACGTGCTCTGTGCTGCTGCCAACACGGCCTGGAAGCTTTTCCCATGGTCAAGGCCTGAGACGTTCTTAAGTCAAAAGTGTGAATGGAGACGGCTGCTAAATGAACTTCAAGGGAACCTGCCCCCAACCCCACCGGCTGCTCACTCGGCACAAGGGTCTGCCTCCCGAAGATGGGGGGCGCCCTGGGGTAGAACCTCATACGTTTGGCCTTGGGAAGACACCTGGGTGAGCCTGGGTCATTTAACGCTCGGATTTTCCCTAACAAAGCCCGAAGACTCGGGTGGGAAAGATTCACAGAGGGCGGATGACAGAGAGAGAGGCTTGGGCTCCAGCACATTCTTTGGATTTGTTTGTATGTTGGCTTTGACGTGGGGAAGGGGAGAGAAAGGAAGACCCAGCTCACCCTGCCAGATCCTATAGCGTTGCTTACTCTGTTCCTTCTTCCTGTAGGAAACGCATTTCCCGGTCTTTATCTATTGTCAAAAAATTGCCCCCATCCTCCACAGTCCATCGTGAGTGTCACCTTTTTAATGAAGGTTTCCTAGAGCATCTCTCTCTGCCAGAATCACCCTCCCTCTATGCTCTGGGCTTCTCTTATGGCCTTTGGCCAGCTCTGTGCTGGGCTGTAGTGATTTGCAGGCAGGACTTTTTGCCCTTTGTGACACTGCAAGCTCCTTGAAGGCAGGGCTGTCCCTGACATCTTCTTCGTGTGTGGCGTGAGCTTGCACACGTGCCCAGGGCTTGGTGGTTGATTCTGGAGTGACTCCTGGGGAGAGGCTCCCTGCTGGCCAAGTTCTGCTGCAGGACATGGCTCTGCCCAGGAGGTCGCAAAATTTAGAAAGCTGAGGAGCACCCGTAGGACAAGAGATTGGCGTGAGGCTGGGAGGTCACCAGGCCAAGGAGAATAGGAGCCTGAGTGCCAGTCTCCGCGCTGCCTCCTTCAGGAGCCTTGGGCAACTTTAACAGCAGCTGCCATTTAAGGAGCACCCGCCTGGGCTCTGAGCTGGGACCGACACTTCACCGTGGTCGTTTCCCATCTGCACAAGAGCCCTACAAGTGGGGCAGATGTACACCCACTTTAGAGATAAAGCAGAGGCTGAGTTTCTTGTAGCTCGCCCTGGGTCACCCTGGGTCACCTGGGGGTCCCACCCAGATGTGTTTGGAACTGCATGTCACATGGCCTCCAAAGGTACTAGGCCAGGCCACCTCCAAAGGCCCTGACTTTTAACTGGGGCAGGGGTGGGCGGTACCGAGCAGGAGGAGGATGCAGGAGGTGAGCAATTAATCAGAATCTCTGGGGCAGGGCCCAGGCATTGGCATTTGGCAAAGCTCCTAGAGGCTGGAACGTGTAGTCGAGTTTGAGAGCCGTGGATTCAAGTCGCATCCTGAGCGGATGCCAGTGGTGAAGAGGAGTAGAGGGCGTCGGGGGACTGGGCCCTTCCATTGGGTCACCCCTACCTGGTTGACACCTAAGCACAACATGCAGCAGGGTGAGGGAACATGGATGGCCCATGCCAAGACTGCACATACAGTGTGTGTGTGCATGTATATGTGTGTGTGAGTGTATGCATGCATGTGCACATGTGTGCATGTATGTTTACGTGTGTGTATTGGGGAAAGCCAAATTAAGAAAGGCTGTGTATGAAGGTGGGAAAGGCAGAGAAGTTGTGGTCCCAGCCTTTACTGTGGGGCACACGGCACAGGAGGGACCCTGTGATCACCCAGCGAGATGATGCCGTGCTCAGAACGGCCTGGCAGGACTCAGAGGGTGCGGCACCTGGTTGGGCTGGCAGCCCCGTGCCAGAGCCGGGCAGGGCAGAGGCAACAAGGCTTGCCAGGGGTGGAAGAATGGAGTTTCTGTGCTGCTTATCAGGACGGTGGCTCCCGGGCAGGATGTGGAGGAGGCTCCCACCGCCCGCCTGGCAGATGGCTGTAGTGGGTGCTGCGTCATGGCAAGGACTTTGGACAGGGAGCTCCACCCCTGACTTGCTGTGACACTGGGCTGGAGATAGCATGGTTACACTTGGGGTAAGTCATGCACCTACCTGAGAATGTGGGGTCAGGGGATGGCCGCGGACTGTGAGCCAGCCCACCTCAGACAAGACCTCGGCCTTCCTCGTCGGAAGAAACCTTGGACTCGGGGCTTTGCAAGAGGTCAAAAAGGCTGGTTATATTCACTCAACCATTTTGGGAGCTGCAAGGGAGACTGAACGAGAATTGCAGGGAATGGGCCCAACTACGAGGGTCTGTCTGAGAAGTCAGGGCAGGGGCTCAGGAAATGTTGGCAAGAAGTTGTCCTTAAGGTTAGCTTCTTCAACAAATGTATTTCCGCTGCCTCCTGCTCCTGGGGTGGGCGCTCAGGCTCAGCTCGGACATGAAACTGGTAACAGAAGTTGCTAGAACAAGCTGTATTTCTGCCCACGGCTGGTTGGAACATGCTTGTCGGGGTCCTACGACTTGAGCAGGGCTCGGTAGTGTCTTCCAAAGCTACAGTTGGATTCCTAGACCCGGGCCCCAGGAGGCAAGAAGAAGTGAGTTTATTAACTCTGATCCCACAGCCAGTCATCCTCCCTGGCAGAGCAACAGAGGAGGGGAGCCCCGGGGCTTTCGAGGTGAGAAAGGGAACTCCTGACCCTTTATCCTGCCCTGGAGACTGGCGGGGCAACGATGGGGAGGAAGAGTCAGACGGCCAAGCAGGGCCCACCACCACGCACACACACGCATTGAAAACACAAGGGACCAGAACAACACCTTGCTTCCTAAAAATCTCTAGCCAGATTTCTTTTTTGATCCTGTCTGATTTCTCCTCATCCTCCTAACCCCCTGTTGGACTGGGACAGATTGGGACTACCGGAAGCCCCGGGGTGGGGACTCCCTCGGCCTGAGGAGTCAGGAGCCGTGGCACCCGATGAAGCTTGTGCGCGTGAGTTGGGGGATAAAGGCAAACGCGGGTGCGGTGCAAGCTCTCAAAATGGAGATTAGACAGTAAACGCTGGCATTATCCTTGGTGTTCTTTGCTGGAGGCTGAAGCAGAGGGCCCTGAACAGAGCTGGCCCAAGGGTACCTTCAAGGCTGTGGGTGCGCCCCAGTGCTGGGAGCCGTGGGTGGGCGGGCGGGCAGGGAGGACAGGGTGGGCCCCCTGCTGTCTCCAGCTCTCCCTTGCCTCAATGGAGCCAGTGGGCGGATTCCTATTGACAGCAAGGTGCCCAGACATGAGCCAGATGACCCGAAAGCCAGGTACCGGCGGAGTCTCCCTTTTCTTTCTGTTCGACCCACAACTCCCTCAGGCCACATCCCAGTGTCACTTGCCAAGGGACACCCTCTTCTCATGCCCTTGAGATCTCTGTTGATCAGACAGGCCTTCATGGAGGGGCTGCTCCTTGGACCTGTCCGGCCAAAGTAGAGTCCCACCTGGGGAGAGACACCCCAAGATGGCCTTGCTGTGGCATTCAGATGACCCCGGTTTCCCTCTGATCACGCCCCTGCTTCCTCTGTGAGCTGACATTCGGCCGACTTGCAGAAGTTAGCAGCACACGCAACGAGGGTTCTTCACCGATATGCATGCATGTCTCCCTTGCTAAATCACAAGCCCCTGGGGCCAGGCACCGGCCATGGATTGCGATTGTGCCCTTCTCATTCTGCTCTCCCTCCCTTCGCACCCGGCCTGTGTGCAGAGGAGGCTCTCAGGGACAGCACCTGGGGATCCTGCAGAGGCAGGAGGCGAGGGGACCACAGTGAGCACCATCAGGGCCCAAAGCAGTGCAGTGACGGTGCCAGATGTACCCAGAGAGTCCACGGAGAAGCCGAGCCCAGAGCCAGATCTGGGTCGCCGTCGGCTTCTGCACCTGCGCTGCCTTGTCTCGTTTCTGAAGTTACTTCTAGATAAAATATGATACGAGAATAGAAACCAAAATGCACTGAGTACCTCGTGTGTGCTAGGAACGTTGCAGGCGTTACTGAGTCACTGCGCAATCCTCCATGGTCATGGTGTCATTCCCGAGTTGTATAGAAGAAGCAGAGGTGTAGACAGTGGGATGTAGAAACTGCAGTTACACGGCCGAGTGGCAGAACTCAGCCACCTGGACAGCCAGACAGTGTGTTCTCTGCTGTGCTGAAGCACCATAAAGATGGAGTGACGGGAGGATGGGTGGAGGACGTGTGTCCCTCCCTCCTGCAACCCGAGCTCTCCACGACATGTGTGTCCCTACCTTCCTTCTCCTTCTTCCTGCCTCAGGTCACCCCTGGCTGCCTGGCACCAAAGCAGAGCTTGGGGCCGAGGCCAAGAGATCCCATTGCATGGGACACAGTTCCAGGCAGCAGCCTTCATGTGCCTTCTTGGTCTTTCAGGAATTTAGCCATTGGAATCGGAATCCAGAATTTCCCCGAGGGCCTGGCGGTCAGTCTTCCCTTGAGAGGGGCAGGCTTCTCCACCTGGAGAGCCTTCTGGTGAGTGCTGCGGCTATGCGCCAGCTGCCCGGGGGCAGGGTCGTGTCTGCCAAGTGCTCAGAGTGTCCGCTGAGCACTGCAGAACAACCTCTTCTGACCTAGAAGCGAATCTGGAGCTTCCGGTAAAACACCAATAATCCGGGTAAATGTACACCTCCAAGGCTTGGGGATCTCATCTCCTGACCTGCAGCCTGTACCCAAACTGGCCTGAATGGCTGGGTTTCCTATTTGAGAACCTTTCTGTGGACAGCCACGGCTGTCAGTGCTAGGTTCTCGTGCCCTGGGTAGGGAGAACCGAGGCAGACCTTATGTCCACTCCGGATGTCAGATGCCTTAACTTACACTTACGCTCCCGCTGCCTGCCCCCAAGAGACATTACAGTAACTCCTCTCTGAACTCCGTCGGAGTGAAGACAGGACCATGTCAACAGCACCTGGGGTGATGATGACTTTGCACTCACACCCAGTATTTTCATCTTCCCCAAAGGACTTTCTAGTGTGTCCCTTAATTGTACCCTTTCAACGTCGACCCTGAGCCTCGGAATACTTTGTTAAAACAATCGCTACTCTAGAACGTGTGGTAAGAGCATTTAAAAGAACTGCTAATGACAATTTTTAAATGTCTTCCATTTCATAGGACCTTATAATTTACAAGTTCCTACACATAAATTATTGCATTTCCACCCTTGTTATCTCTTTCTCCGTTGCTGGAGTCTGTGGAATGGAGGATTTGGGCGTGGCCAGAGCAAGGTGGCCTTAGAGACTCTTTTAAAGTATGAAAACCACGACGGTCATTTTGTGCAGTTGAGACACCAGGGAGATGAGGAGAGGAATGGCGCACCTGTGGTCAGCATCAGACCCTGAGATGAAGCTCTTTTTCTCCCCACTCCAGTCCGGGCTTGACATCAAACCCACTTTTTCCTGACGCTACAAAGCCAAGGCCAGGAACTGTACGAACCAAAGAGCTTCGGGTTCTGCTGGCCTGGGCATAAAAGCCTGGGGCCAGGAAGCAGTGGCCCCCTTAGAGGACTCTGCAGCACAAACAGTGTCTCCTCCATGCCCCCGTCTGCTCCCGGCCAGGGAAAAGCAGCAGGAGGTGAAATCCACAGTCCCCACAAGTTGCCCTCATTACCTTCCTGCCATGTGGAGGGGCCAGGCAGGCAGACATCTCCCACCCCATTTTACAGATGGATAGACCAAGGCTCAGAGATGGTCTAGCTTGCCAAACTCCCACTGCAAGGGATAGCGAGAGAGGTGTCCCAACTCCAGGTAGGCCCAACTCTTCAGTGGAGGTAAATGAGTGCAGCCCCTTCAAAAGGAATACGTACGTTGCAGCCGGAACCCCAAACATGCCAGGTACAACTGGCCTTGGGAAATGCCCATACTATTCCTAATCAGTGTCCTGTCGCTCAAAAGACGATGCAGGCATCCACCCGCAGGTGGATGACGTTGGTGTAGCCTCGTGATGGAACGTTACCATCCATAGAAAGGAATGAAGTACCGATCCATGCTACGACACGCACACACCTTGCAAACGTGATGCTAAGTGATTAAGCCAGTCGAAAAGGAACACGTTACATGATTCAATTTATATGAAATATATCCAGAAGAGGCAAATCCATAAAGAAACAAAAGGAGATTAGTGGTTGCAAGGGCTGGGTGGAAGAAGAAGCGGGAGTGGCTGCCAATGTGTATGGGGTTTCTTTTTGGGGCGATGAAAATGTTCTGGAATTAGATCGTGGTGATGGTTGCACAACCTTGTGAATATACTAAAAACCACCGACCTGTATACACTGAATGGGCGTGTCATATGGTGTGTGAATTATGTCTCAATAATGCTGTTATTTTTTAAAGACCCTGTAGAAAACCTAAAGCTCTAAAGATAATCAGGGATGGGGGGGCTCTTCTGTAACTGTTCCTGGGAAGTTGGGGAAGGAGAAGGAGGTGGTTAGAAAACAGCGACGTGCTTTTGCACCGCCATGCTCAGATATGATGTGGAGTGGCACGCGTCCGTGTTCTAGGGTTGAATCAACAGTCTGGGCACATGGAGTGTCTGCCTGATCTCCGTGCAGTGGGACCTGTCTCTGTTCTCTTCTTAGGTACGGGCAGCTGAGTGGCATGGTGGAGCCCCTAGCCGGGGTCTTTGGTGCCTTTGCCGTGGTGCTGGCCGAGCCCATCCTGCCCTACGCGCTGGCCTTTGCTGCAGGTGCCATGGTCTATGTGGTCATGGACGACATCATCCCTGAAGCCCAGATCAGGTGGGGGAGCTCCCCCTCCCCACCCGTTCCTGTCCTGGTCCTGGCCCCAGCCTGGGGATCTGCTTTTTCCTCATTTGCTCTCACTTCCTTATTCCCACCCCTTCCTACCCCTTCCCAACACCATAGCCACCCCCTCCTCAACTGTGATCTCTGAAACTAACAGGAGCAAAGGGTAAGAGACAGGGATACTAGCCAGTGGCATACACACCTGCCACTTGTCCCTCCAGTGAAGCAGACTATTATTTTTGTACATTGTCTCTTTCTTTAGATTTTTCTGGGGCTGGAATAAGAGGAAAGATGAGCTCTAGAATGTCAGCCCAAGCGATATACACACGTTCTCATTGTCTACCTGTAGGCCAGGTGTTGGGGGGTGGGGCTTGCTCCATTTCATTTTGGTTTTTATAGCAGAATAATTTTGAGGCTCAGATAAAATAATAAAGTCAGGTTAGATAATATCTTCAAAAAATAGTCACCACTCTTTATTATCCAAGCATGGGCTCCAGAGCCATGAGAGGTGACCTTGGGCACGTTACGTCTCTATGCCTCAGTTTCCCCACCAGTAAAATTAGGGTAATAATGATACTGACCTTGTGAGGTTGTTGTTTGGGATTACATGGGTTATTCAGTTTGCCTGGCATATTAGTGAGTCCCAGTAAACGTCACCATCGTTAATAGTAGAGCATTTTCTGTTGGAACTGGACGCTGCAGAGGATGCTTTCAGCCCAAATGGTGTCAGAAGGCATTAAGGTCTTTCTTTCCTTCCTCCCCTTCCCTCCCAGTGGTAACGGAAAACTGGCATCCTGGGCCTCCATCTTGGGATTCGTGGTGATGATGTCACTGGATGTCGGCCTGGGCTAGGGCTGAGATGCTTCAGCCCCCGGAAAGACAGCACGAGGGGGCCGCCATGGTTGGCTTCTATGGGACCACAAGCCTCTTCCTTCCCATTAAAACATTTTTCCTTTCTCTCCTCATCTCATTATGCTGATTAACTCTGATTACACTATGACAGTTTTTACTTTGCTTTCAAGGGAAATACTGCTTTTCTTTGGAATTTCGAGGTGTCGTGGAATTACAAATTTTTGTTTTGGCCACTGAATGGAATCTTTTTTCAGTGGGATTATCGAGAACATAAAGATCAGGGAAATTCTCTGCTTTGGAACCTTCAGTCTCCCTCACTGGACTCGTTGACAGCTTCTCACCTGCTGAAGCAAGCTACCAAGCAAAGTCTCCCGAGTGCTTTGGCCAAGGGACTTGGAGCCAAATGGCAGCTCATTCCTCATTTGCCCAGCCTGTCCCTTCCCTGCTGATCCTGTGCCCACCCAGAACACCAGAACCGAACATCAGGAACGTGGCAACCTGCTTTCCAAGACCAAGCCAGCCCAAAGAGGAATACACCTTCCTCTCCCTCCCCCAGGGGAGATTCTGCCTGGGAGGGGGACACGGACAAAGGGAAGGAAATCAGTCGTCTTTTTTTGCTTTTTCTTAAGGCAAAGATTGCCATTATTGAAGTTAAGGGAATGCAGCCAACTGTGAACACACAGGGAGCCCTGTGAAAAGCCGACAGAGTGTGGCTTTGATAGGAGGCGTCCTCTGCTCTCAGTGGATTCCAAGAGCAAAGTGGTTTGTCATGGTTTCCAAATCCCCTAGGCATTTATTTTGATAGGTGTGTAGCCTTCATTTTTCTAAGAGATGTGGGAACACCGGCACTAGAGCTCAAACTCTTCATGTACTCATGGAGGGAGCCATTTAACTTAAGCAAATGAAAGACATTTGGAATCCGCAATGGATCCTTCCCTGTTGACCGTTTGGTAACATGTAACCTGACCAAGAACGCTTGAGCTGCAGCAGGCTCTGCTGGAGTCTAGGCTTAGGATGGAAAAGGAAGAAGGGTAGGAAAAGAAACAATATTTTTACATTCCCCTTTAAGGTAGATTTTAGCCAACTTGTCATTCTGAAATGACTCTAAAAAAATGACTTGAACCAGACTAGAAGCCACCCTCCTCCTTTATACACATAGCTTTTCTTCCAACCGGGGTGATGACCTGTCTCCTTCAGACACAGCTAAGGCCAGCCGTCCTCACTGGTCAAAGCAGCACATGGGACCTTGCTGGGCTCTGCCGAGAAGGCGGGCAGCCCCAGAGCCAGGTATCCAGGCGTCGTGTAGTCAGTGCCTGCCCTCTGAGTGTACATGTTCAGTTGCTTCCAAGGGTGAATCTCCTGCTCTGTGAATGCTCTAGGACCCCAAAGGCCAACCCTGGGCTGGGTCTATGTATGTTCTTCCGAAAGCACTGATGATCAAAATTGAAGACACGTTCAGAGGTTTGATTGGTCGAGATTAACTGGTTTGGTGGTGTATGTGTATGTTTTGATTTTTATGTCTTTGTATGTAGCGCCACATAATGCAGATTGTGCTTTCTGATGGACGAGACCTCATAACTGTGATAAATGTCAATAAAAGGGGTATTGTTGTGGATGACTAGTGTTACGTTCAGTCCTTCTCGAGCTGCTTCCTTCCAGGGATGATGACATAAGAGCTAATTGAAGTTGGAACTAACATCTCCCCCACCCAATACCAGGGGAGGCAAAGGAGAGAGCTCGGATGCGAAGGGCTATTCAGATTCTTGGTTGCGAACGACAGCGTCCAACTCCAGCTTGCTTAAACAGAAAAAGAGACGAATGGAAGGCGTTTAGGGAATGCGCAGGATCTTCAGGAGAATCAAGCTTGAAAATCAGTTGGATCCAAGAAAGCCCGGGGTCTGGGACCATGGCCCAGTCATACCTGGAAAGCGGCCTGGTGTAGGTGCCACGGCCCCAGTGCTGGCCCCTCGACACTGACACCTCTCCTGAAAGCCCTCCATGCCACCATCGCCGCCACGAGCACAGATTCTCAGCTGATCCTGCCTGCTCTTTGTGTCCTGGCCCCACATGCAGATTCTGGACAGGAACAGCCAGGTGCCAGAGCTTAGATCCTATGTCCATGAACTAGCTGGTTCTACCCCTTACCAAGACTGACATAATAATGGATTTTCCCGATTTGGGAATGAGTTCAGATGGTAGAGAGCCAAAAGAAGAAAGAGAAAGTCTATCAAATTGATTGCAGCCTTACTCTTTTGCAGTTCAATATCTACAATACTCTAAATCCCCTACTTTTCCTTAAAAAAAAAAAAAACTTTCTGCATAAAATATGTCACTATTCCTGTACAATCAAAACTCCACTCATCCCCTTTCCAAAGGGAGTGAGCCCAGTGCTTTTCAATTCCTGCACTCGGCGTCTCTGAGTCACGTCCACTCCTCCTCCAGCTGAGTCACGATCCCATCTCGTTTTTCTGCAATCTTTGGGCTGAGGGGTAAAGTTAACTGCGATCGTGCACCCCACATACAACAGAACAGGTGAAGGGAGAGGAGAGAGAGGCGGTGAGTTCAAATACGTAAATAGACACGTGGCACAGGAAGTGTAAGCAGAGGCTGCGGCTCTCGTTTGCTCCCCTAGAGAAGAGACCCGGGGTGGTCTGTAGGCTTCCCACTTCCAGTTTCCATTCCAGGTTCACTCTTCAGCCTGGACCTTGGATGGGGCCTGATATACAAGCCGTGACCCTGTCCCTCCTTCCTGAAGGCACAGAGACCAAGGCGGTCTCCCCTGTATGCACGATTGCGGTAGTCTCCCTTTAACTTCCAGCCCCGGAGGAGGGAGGGAGGAGGAAGAGGCTCAGGCTCCTGAGCAGACCCCTTGAGTTTCATTTATAGCCCCCGCCCTGGCCTGTCCCCATGGCGTGGCAGCACTGGTATTTCCCCAGGACTAGTCACTGCAGGCAGCGTCACAACCCACTTTTTTGGCCTGTTCACCTCATGGCACGTGAAACATGGCTTTCTGGCATGTCCAGACTGTTGTTGCATTACCCTTTTTCTGGTCAACATGTACATGCACTCTAATTCCCCTGTCTTCCGTTTTTAAGAAAAGTTTCTGCCTTAATGGAACTATCCCTCGTACAATCAAAACTTCATCCATCCCTCTTCCGAAGCAGTTATCCAGTAACAGCCAGCTGCCCCAACGGTGGAACATTGCTTTCCTGGGTACAAAAACCCTAACTGGTATGGAACAAAGTTGAAGAGAACGAGAGTCATTAAGTAAAGTGGACGTTGCCCCATCCTGCGGCCCCTTCCCCCAGATCTGTTCGGTCTGGCTGTGGGGGAAACAGCACCACACACCGTTTGCTGGCTTAGAACAAACAACCGTCTTAAATGACATCTCAACCTCATTACACATCGTCTCTGCGTTATCCTGAAACTAAATCCTCAGTAAGTCATGTCACAGTTCAATACAGGTGACTGCTTCTGAGTGACAGGATCCAATTGCAAGGGCATGACCCACTGCCCTCCCTCTGTCCCTGTAAAGTGCATTCGTGGTCAGAAGCATGATCGTACAGCCTGTGACAAGCAGAGGATTCAGTTCCAAACCCAGACACAGGAGCTCGTTTCGGTGAGGAGAAATCACTGCCCTTTCTGTCGTGGGAGGGTCCACAGTAGCGAGTCTACAACTGAGTGGTCCCCGGTGTCCCTGGAGTAGGGCCAGTGTCAGGTCAGGCATCAGCCCCGATGCTGTGTGCACTGAGGGGCCGGGTCTGCACTGATGATGGGAGGCCTACGAGGGCGGGATCTGTCCTTGCCCATCTTTGCCATCACGGCCACTTTTGTGCGTGAATCAGCTGAGAAAGCAATGATGCCACACGTGAGTAGAGGGTCTTTGTCCATTTCATTATTAAGAGGCTTCCCTTATAGTGAGGATTTGGGGTGACCTTTTACTCAAGGAACGATTGTTTTCAAATTTGGCCCATTCTGAGAAGTGAAGCCATACATGTCTCCCCAGACCTCTCTGTCACTAAACCTCTAATCTTGGCTGTTGTCAAGCTTTTGACCAGTTGACCAGACCATTTGCCACTGCTCAGAAATCGGTTTGGCTTCTTGCATCAAACTTCCCTTCCTTCCAAGCAAAGCAGACAGAGAGTTATGTGCTTAGAGTTCTCCCTCCTGGGAGGTTTTCCTTCTCACCTGCTAGTCTCATTGAACTGTAACATCACAGCTGTCCATCTGCAGAGCAGGCCAGCGGACCGTGCACACAAGCTGGGCTCAGGGGTTTTTCATCTCTCAGTTACTGGTTCTTGGGAAAACCCCCTGAGGCCATAGGTAGCCTGGTGGGGACAGGAACAGGCACACGTGCACATGCAAGTGACTTGTGCCTCAGCACCTGGTCAGCCCAGGTTCACGTACACCGTTTCCAGTTGGTGATGGGATTTCATGACTGTGATAGATGACCCAGTACCTGATGGGCAGCGTGGGGCACAGATGACACCCAGTACATGAGGGATAATCACCTGGCGTCCAATGGCCAGTGCACTGAGGCTCAGAAGTCACTCCCAGCTTCTCACGCCAGCCCCATGAATCCAGAATCTCTGCAACAAGTATCTGTATCAGTAACTTCAGACCAATTTAAAATATTCTTCACCCATTTATTAAGCACCTTAAAAATCCATTCGAACATATATTTTCCCCAAATTAATGAATAAAAATTAGAAAAATCTTGAAATTAATGTTGGCTTCTAATCCTTGTCCTCCCTGGTTTGGGTTTGCCGTTGCCCCTCCTCCCGAAGTGCGCTGGGATCTCACTGTCAGTTCTGGAGACAACAGGTGCGCCAAGGGACCGTCACAGGGCGGCTCCCACAAAGGAGGCCAAGGAACTGTGGTGTCTTTAAGAAGCGCTTCAGAGGACGAAGAAGGAGTTTCAGCTGTCCCAGGAGGCTCTTTGAGGATAGGTAGTGCAGAGAACTTAAGATTTTCCAAATTCTCCCATTTATCTCCATTTGAATTCTCTGGGTCTCACTCCTTCCTGATCCATGTTCCCATTTTCTTTGGAAAGGCTATGATTTTACCAGTGTAGAAATTCAGCCGATCCTCAAGATAAAACTTTACCTTTGGTTTTCTGGTTTGTCAGTTATGTGGACTCAAAAGGTAAGAGAATATTCCAGAACTGTCACAGAAAGCCCTTGAACTGATAACTTTGGGACTTCAGCTTGCCAATGTCCTATTTGAAGCTGCTTGGTGTCGCCTATGGGGACTGCCCGTCGGCCCTCATTCCCTCAACTATGTGATGGCAGAAACGGCTCATTCCCTGCAGCCCCCACCTTTAACGGACCCCTCCTTCCAGATGACCAGTGTGGAAAGCAGAGAGGTGGGGGTAGGTATTAGCGCCTGAATCTTCTCTGGGGCCAGAACAGAAGACATCCTCATCTCGCTGCGCAGAGGACAGGACCCTTGCGCAGGTGTCGACTCCGCACCGGGCAGGGCGCTGTGCGCTCCCATCGCTTCTTTAATCCCCCCGTCGAGTTCGAAATTCTTATCCCCACTTTACCCACAGGAAGGTGCAGTCCAGAAGTCTCCCTGGCCAGGGTGCTGCTAGGCGGGGGCAGGGTCGGTGCTCACGGTGCGTGGAGGCTGCATGATGGAGAATTGGACTCCCCGCCTCGCCCACACTTAACAGTTCCACGGCGCACGGTCCTGGCCCTGCGCACCTCCCGCCCCCTCGGATAACTGCTGGGTGCATCTATGCAAGTTGGAAGCGATGGAAGCCCAGCAGCTGTTCTTTTCCCCTCCCTTTTAGATGGAGACAGGACTTACATGCAGCAAAGGCACAGATCTGAAGTGTGTATTAATTACACAGTTCCATGAATTTTTACCTACGCACCCCTGGGCCTGGCCCTGCCTGAGGGGCTTCCTAAGCCACCGGCGTCTGTCCCCAAGATCCCAGTCTGGGACCCCCTCCAGCACCCCCGCCCCGGCCAGTGCTCTGGGCTCTCCCAGCGGCAGGCAGATGTGATCTGATGTGGCCCGGCCACGGGCCAGGTCAGGCTGAGCTGCCTGTCCCAGCGCAGGTTCCTGGGGCCGGCGCCCCATCGGGGGAGCCTGCGGGCCTGGGCGTCCCGGGGCGCCGGGCGGGCGTGGCGCTGGGGCGGCCCCGCAGGCAGCTGGCAGCTGTTTACCTGAGTGGGGTGGGGCCGCGGGCGGGGGCGGGGGCGCCCGGGCTTTGCACGCAACTGGCGGTGCGCCCCGGGAGAGAGGCTGCGCGGGAAGGCGGAGCCACTGGGGACGCCCTCAGACGCGACCACTGTCGCCTTGCTTGGCTACAAGCACCACCACCAAAGGGATCCCAGGCTTCCTGGGGCTCTGGGCCGTCTGCGGGCTGGCTGCTGCTGGTTGTCCTTTCCAAGGGTGGATCCCGACTTAGGGGTTCTGAAATGTCTCCAATTTGGAGAGCGTTCTTTGGGGAAAATAATACAGAAGCACAAATATCCAGTAAAGCACAGGGCTTTGGAAGGGCGCCTGTGAGTGAGGGTCCTTGCAGCTCAGGCTTCACTGGCTTTAAGGTGACCTCACCTCCGGCTCAAGGCAGGAAGGCCTGAGATGCTCTGGATTTGGGGGCTTCTCCAACGCTGGAGGAGCCCCATTTAGTGAATTCACAGCCCTGCCCAGCAACGGTGAGAAGGGGTGTGTGCACAGGCAGGAGGAACACAGCCCCAAACTGGGCTTCTGCTGCCCTGGGAAGAACTGAACCTGTCTCCCTCCTCCTTCCAGAAGGACGCAGCAGGCTGGGCCTGGCCGTCTAGGGCTGTGGAAAGTGACAACCCTGACCCTTCCTGCCTCTGCATTCTCTTCAGCCCTCTGCCCTTCTACTCCTGGCGACAGTGCCTCAGCTCCACCAGTGAGGGGGCCCTGCATGGCCAGTGTCTGTCCCCAGGGGCTGCCACTGAGACCCCAGAGATCTCCATTGGACCCCCAGGCATTCTCAGGGCACAGGGAGCACGTGGGTGAATGAGCTGAGAGGCCAGCTGGCTTGCGTTGGCCCAAGGAAAGACATGTGATTCTTCGCCCAGGGTGAACCTCTGGACCTGTGTGCCAGCATCCCTGCACCCTGTGACATCCTCCCCCAGATTTCAAAAAAATCACATTGGAAATCGTGTGGGATCTTTTCTGATACTCTGCACGGAGCCACATGTTAATAAGTCTCACCGGCCTCTCTCCACCTAGCAGGGAGGAGGTGGATCCAGGCTGTTTGGAACTGGTGAGCACCCACCCTGGGGTTTGAGGCCAAGCTAGTGTCTCCCTTCACTGATTACAAGAGCCATGACCTCCAAGAAGCCCAGGGTGCACCAGGGAAAAGCAGGAATGAAGAACAAGCCCAGGGAGTGTGCAGAGACAGAGATCCTGAGACAACGCTTGGGTTCCACTTAGTCATTTGCAGTAAGAGTGTCAAAGGTACAGCCCTTCCTCTGACCTTTGCCTTTTAGGGTTAGAGTTCATATGCAGTATAAGCTGGTTTTGCAGCTTATGAAAGTCACCACCATGCCCTGGAGCATGTTCCATGGAAAAGAAGAGTGAACTGATTTCAGATTAGTGCTTAAGTTTAAGCTTTTCCAGTTTTTCTTCAATAGGAATCTGCTCCCTTTCTGCTTTTTCAGTGAAAATGCCCACTGAACTTAATGTGGGAAGTTATGGGAAATGTAAATTTTTCATTTCCTAACAAGCCTGTAACAAGGTTAAAAATACAAGACTGCTCTTAAATAAATGGTTTATGAATCTGTAGCTGTCTTCCCTGTGGACGTTGGTCCTATGTGGTAACTTGGTGAGAGATGGTCATTGTATTAATATGAGTTTTCTGTTGCTGTGGAACAAACTACCACAAACTTAGCACATTGAAACAACACATGTGATTATTTCAGTTTCTCTGGATCAGGAGTTTAGACAAGTTTAACTGTCTCTGTCAGGGTCTCCCAAGCTGCAATCAAGGTGTCGGCCAGACAGCGTTCTCAGAACGCTGGAGGCGTGACTTGCAGGCTAACTTATGTTGTTGGTGTGTTCAGTTCCTCATGGTTATGCGACTGGGGGTGCTGCAGGCTGTCAGCTGGAGGCATCCCTTAGTTCCTGGGGACATGGGCTTTCCCAGCATGGCTGCTTATTGCATCAAACCAGCAAGGAGAGCCTCTAGAGTGAGTCAGCGAGCAAGAGAGAGTCTTATACAATGTCACATAATCATGGGAGTGACATCCCATCGCCTTTGCCATGGTCTGTTGGCTCATAAACCCAGGTCGTATACAAGTTGATTTCATAGGTTCATGGCCATCTTTGTCATCCATCAGGTTCAGCATGACACAACAAACTGCATGTAGTTATGATATGAGTTTATTCTCTCTCTTTTGCATAGTACATCCTTCAACATGGTACCATGAATGGATGAAAGAGTCAAGGACACCCACCTGGACCAACGGACTCCACTGTATGAGCCCCGGGGACTTCTGGTCTTTCTGCCTCTTCTCTTCTGAGGTGTTTCCATGGATCGATTCCCCAGAACTATGGGTCAGGGCTGTGGCCGACTCTTGGCTTCTTTGCGTGACCCAGTGACAAGAACTGGAGACGCTGAGGGTGTGGGAGCAGCATCTGCGTGTCCACTCTTGGTGTGCCGTTCCTTCCCACCCTGTCTTCGTTCCATAGCGCAGAAGCACTTTGGATTCCAGTTACCATTTCCGTGTAGGTCCCCACTGGAATGTGGCAGGGATGCCTGGATCCTGGTTACTACCTTGATTTTGGTCCAGGAACTTTTACAAGTCAGCTCCCAAGAGGACCCATTCTGTGACAATGGCTATGACAACCTCAGCCACTAGTGGTTCTTTGCAGGGAAGAGTTGGAAGGGAAGAAAGTAGGAGACAGGGGGAAAACAGTTGCCAAAAATCAGGGTCCCACTACTATATCTGCAAGAGGATATAAAGCTAAACGTCTCCCGAGATTTTTTTTTAAAAAATACACATATATTAATATTTATACTACATATTCAAAACTTATATAATAAAAACAACGAAAATCTTCTAGGTCAAAATTAAGCCGTAACTTTCTTCCTTTGGAACCCAAACTTTAATACTCAGGGTGGTATTTGCAGAATTAACTTTCAAGTCCTCTGGCAGAGATTAAAATGGATCATGTTCTGTAAACCAGAAAGGTTCACGAACCCATATCATCCTCCTTCCCGAGAGCTGTTTCCTTACCCAGTCAGTTGTGCCCGTTTGGGAGGAGGGGTGACGTAGGTGTGTGTATTTGTTCAGTGTAGAATTCTTGGCAAACTTATCAGGTTGGCAGGCAGTGAAAAGTGAAATCCTCTTTTTGCAAACCAGAAAAATTCGATGTCAATTTCCCATCATCATCCTCACAGCTCTGGCAGGCAAAGAGCGGCTTGTTTCAGTCCACGGTAGACCCAGGCAGCACAAACACAAGGTTAAAGGGAAGGTCGGGCCTGGATGCTTTCCTTGCTGGGCTCTGTCACTCTGAATATTCCTTTCCCAGCCGGGAAAGATGAGGATGAAAGCAGGTGGGTGCTTCAGCCCCATATTAAGGCATAGGATTGGGGCAGGGGAGGTGGACTAAGGAAGAAGGAGGGAGGGAAGTTAATGGGCGTGCAGACGGGCGCCACTGGTATCGCTGCAGAAATGTGCTGCCACGGGCCTGATGGGCAGGTCACAAACATGGCTTTGGAAAAGGGCAGGATTCCTCAAGGGAGCATCCTCAGAATTCACAGCACTAGATGCGTGTCTGTATGAGAGATGACAACGCCGATAGCGTGGCAGATTGCGATCAGCCTTGGCAGGGAGCTCCAAGCAGGGCTTTGTGGTTTGGAAAGACGCAGCAAACAGGTAGGTCACAAGCTCCCTCGGAAACACACCCTTCTCTGCCCAGAGCTGCCACGACCAGCTACGCCCACTGTGAGCTCCAATTCCATTTTCTACCCCCTTTTACTGGACAAGGAGGCTGGTGCCACCCGCTTGAGCCCGGAGGATATTATCCATAAGCACCTGGTGCCCTGCTTTTTTGCGAGAGCATCGACTTCCCATGTTGCCCATGGCCCATGGATTGGTCAGCACCATTATGCACTTAGATCTTCTTGGCAGGTATAAGGAGGACTTGAGCCAGCCCCGGGTGTTCAATGCTGAAATATTAATTAGTTAAGAAGTAGGTTAAGATCTTGCCAATCAGAAGGAAAGAGCACCTATGCAGGTGGATATGTCTGTTACAGTTCAAGTATTGAACTGGTTGTTTTCCGTATTACCTCTTTAATCGGTAACCTCAACACACACAAGCTGCTAAGGATAAAAATAACAAGAGGAAAAGATTAAGCGGATAACACTAGCTTGAGCAATGTACCGGTTAAAAATGGAATTGCAGCTCTCTCAAACAGCATATGAAAACAATAGCAACGTCCTCCGGATTATTACCTCCAAGTTACCTAGGGAACCAGAAGGTCGAAAGTGATCATTGCCAGCCATTACACCTGGCCGGTTCACCCTTCCGCCTGCTCAGGTAAGTCTTCACAGACTTCTTTCAAACTATGCTCACTGCCTTGATCAGGATGTACCCTGATCTGGAAGTCAGAGAACCTTCTACCTGAACTCTAATTCTGTGATGTAAATCTGGTACTACAGCAGAAATATTTTGAGAGTAAACTTTACCAGGTTCTGCTCTGGAATCCTACCAAAAACGGTGAGTGGTTTATTGTCTGACACTGGCAAGAGATCCTCCTTACTGTCTGGTAAAAAAAAAAAAGCAAAGCTAAATCTATTTTAGCCACCATAATTTAAAAGCAAGGCCCGATCTGATCATTTGTTTATGGATCATACATAAGTTTGTCCACTTGTAGATTCAATCTTTACTCTCTTCAACTTGATCTTTAAAATGTGCTTTTGTTCAACTTGTCATTGTGGAGAATTTCAAACCTAAGCTCAAGTAAGCAGAATGGTGTCACCAACCCTCATGGACCCACCACCCAGCTCCAACAACCGTTAACCCCTGGCCAGCCCTGCCCGGCTCACCTCCGGGGAGCTGCCTCCTTGTTTTTTACGAAAAAACCAGACATCTTGTCATTCGATTCATAAGTGGGTCAGTTCGTATGTCGAGAAGGAAAGGATTTCTTTTTGACGTGACTCCAATATCATTATCACACCAAAAAAAGTGACACTATGTAATTTACTCTATAATTTCCTATATAAATTTACTGTAATTTACGATATAACTATAATTTATAGAATTTATATATTGCACATGTTTTATTGCTTTCCTTTAAGTTAAACAGCGGCCTTTGGCCAAAAACAATAAAACCTTACTTGATATTATTCGGCTCGAATATCCTGTATTTCTAAGGGAATTTGTGCTTTTCTCGAAACTCATTCATTAGCTCATTTCGTTCCCATGAATAGGCCGGGGGTGAGACGCAGGGAGCAGGGCTGAATCAGCGCTAATCATAGCTCTGAACTTGCCTTGCCCCTGCAGCCCGGGAGCCGGTGCCAATGACCCCACCCCAGGGGGACTGCAGACTTTGAACACACCCTCCCATTCAGTTCTCTCCCTCTGTGTGGAGTGCCAGGGTCAGTCTAGGTGTCTGCAAAGGTTGTTTGCCCAAGGAACACGCTCATAATGTTCCTGGCCCGCCGACTGGCAGTCACGGAGCCGGAGGAAGGAAACGGAGGGGGACAGCCGGCAGAACGGGACGGCCGGGAGTGGTTTGCAGGATGTGTTGAGAAATATACAAAAAACTGCAGGCTGTATCCGTGAAGGCTTCTTCCAGGTTCTCTTTGGCCACAAAATCCCCAGGCTTCTGCGAAGACTGTTGCCTCATTGGCTCCTAAGGAGGAGGTGACCTCTTTCCGATTGGTGCCACATCTGCAGGGAATCTCATTTGGGAATTCGTACTTCTGGTCTCCCTCTTCCCTGCTCTGTCCTTCAAGCTGTCGGCCACGTGAGCCAAGGGTGTGCACCCCACAGGTTTGGTTCCCTCGCTATGTTTGCTGAAGTCGGCGCCGTAGGAGCCCTCTGCCAACATGGGGAAATGATATATCTTAATGCGGCCCTGACTTGGGGCTGCTTTGGAGAAAGGCTGTGTCAGGGTTTCAGCGGCCCCTTCTCTGGCTTGGGCTGGCTTCTGGGAATGAGAGCCCAGTGCCCCCCTTCCGTGGACCCCACCCCTCGCTGCTCGAAGGCTGACTGACACGTTGCGTGTCAGTCGGTGCTGCCTGCTGCAGGCCTGGGGCTCTGCTGGGGAGCGTGCATCATCGCTTGCATTGTGCGCAGCGAGGCCCTGACAAGTGCTGATGGATTTGGCTTCCTTGCAGCTCCTGAGCTCTGGGCGGGGACAAAGGGGAGCATTGTTTGGCAGGGCAGGCCTCTGCCTGCAAACCCACTCATTTGCCTGACGGTGGAGACAGGTGTATCACACTACAGCGTACCAGAGCTACCCCGGATGATAAAGATCTAGGCTTTGTTCCCCAGGGCCAGGCTTAGAGAAGCAGATGTGGCCTAAGGACTGGCTCATGGTCACTTTCCTTTCCTGGAAGGAGCCCCTGACTGTTCTTCTCTTGGTTTCCTCTTCTGAGCTCTGGTCCCTGCCTTCCTCAAAAAGACCCGGAGGTCTTATAGGAATGGGAAGGCCAGCAGGACGCTGGGCACCCTGCCAGGGAAGGCAAATTTGGACCACTGTGGAGCCCAGGCTGAAAGGTGGTCTCCCAGCTGTGCTCCACGGTGACACCTTTGGAAACCACCTGTGTCTCCCTGAGACTCCTCCACCCTGACCTGCCCCAGCCAGGGGCATGGCCTGAGTTGATATTTTCCTTGCACTCCTGGTTGTTCCTATAGGTGCTTCAAACCATTTCTGTTCTATTTTTTAAATTAAAATTTTGTTTTTATTAAGTGACAGATAAATAAAGCTTAGCAAGCAAAGGACTGGATTTTGAAGGAAGTCGGCGGTGCTCTGCCTGCCTCTCCCGCAATTCTGAATCTGCTCTCCGGATGCACCCCTTTAAATTCCAGTTTGGATATTTCCTTTGCTATTTCCCTCCTGTTTCCAACACCGAGTTGTCCTGGCATTTCTTCCTGTTTGGGTTTTAGACATTGTCTATTGACTTCTTACCTTAACACATGAAGTGCCACATGAGTTGTATTTAACTCATGCTAGTTTTGAGCCCGGGGCCCCATGAAGCGTATGTAACTGACATGTCTCTTTGCCTTTAACATTGTGAACTATTTTTCAAATTGCATATAACTCATGCACAAAAAACAATAAAAAATAAAAAATTTTTATTAAATTAGGATTGTTTTGTTTTTGAAGTTTTTATTCTATTTTTGTATTAATAATAAAACACCATGGCCCCAGGGAAGAAATTTTTTTTCTAGTATGGCAGCCAATGTATTAAAAGGTGAAAATGTCCTCAGGCTTTGGCTTTGGCTTCATGGAACAAAAGTCCCCCTACCATGGCTTAACCAAATAAGGGCGTGTTTCTCTTGAGTCGCATGAAGTACAGGAGGGGTTCGGTGGTGACACTGGGGACCCCCCTGCTCCTATCCATCCACTTCATAACCCTCTGGGTGTGTGCCTGCCTAACATTCATGCTTCCCTTTATCTGAAATAAAATGACCGAGTTTTTGTGCAAAGCTGTAACAGGCCCAATGTGGTCGGCAAAATAACGGGCCCCAAGATGTCTATATCCTAATCCCCAAAATTTGAGACCATCTTACGTTTCACGGCTAAGGGAAATCAAAGCTGCAAATGGAATTAAGACCGCCGAGCAGCTGACCTTCAGATGGGCAATTATCCTGGATTTTCCCAGTGGGCGAATGTCATCACAAGCGTCCTTATAAGCGGAAAAGGGCAGCAAAAGAGGTTGAGTCATAGTGATATGACGTGCGAAAGACTCAACTGGCCACTGCAAGCTTTGAAGGTGGAGGAAGGGGCCATGAGTGTAGGAAGACGGGTGGCTTCTAGAAGGTAGAAGAGACAAGAAAACAGATTCAGCCCTGGAGCCTCCAGAAGGGCACGCAGCCCTGCTGATGACTCCTTGACTTCAGCACCAGAGGCTGGAAAAGGCAAAGATTCTCCCCCGGAGCCTTTGGACAGAGTATGGTCCTGCCGACACCTTGATTTTGGACTTCTGGCCCCCAGAACTGTGAGAGAATAAATTCCTGTTGTTTTAAACCACCAGTCAGTGGTCATTTGTTATGGCAGCGCTAGGAAACTAATACGCTGTCGGAGGCTGGAGGAAGAGGGGAAGCGAGTACCAGCCGCATCCTTCCCTTTCATCGGGAAAGCCAGAGGTTTCCTAGAAGCAACTTAGCCGACTTCCCATGACACCTCATTGGTCAGAAATATGTAATATGGCCAATGCTAGTTGCAAGGGAGTCTGGAAAAACAAGAGTAGAATTTAGTTTTTCCAAATGTGGCAGTTCTGAGTTTTGATGACACTCTATGTGCTCTGTTGTAAAAATGACCGGGACACACCAGGAATCAGCTTATTGTTCCTAAAGGCAGGAGACATGGGAATGTCTTCTTTCATCTCTGCCTTCCCCTTCTTCCCTCCAATCTCCTTTCTTCTTATTCCCTCCTGCCTCTCCAGCTGCCTAGCTCCTGCATGTGACTCGAAGGAATGTCACGTGTATCGAATAAGACAATACGCAATGAACTCCCACCCAGCACATGGTTTGTGTCCAATAAAAGTATGCAGGGAACGGCTTAGAAAGCTAAGGTTAAATATAAAAAGAGAAAGTTGGGAGAGCCTTTGTCAATGCTGAAGGAAATGCAGCCTTAGAGATGGATAAGAATTGACAGAACAGCCACGTGTCTCACATTAGTCAGTGCTGCCCTTCTGGAAGCTGGAGCAGGATTTGGACCAGTGCTTCTCACATTTGAATGTGCATTTAAAAAGTCACCCGTAGAGTTTACCAAAGGCAGACTCCCGGATCCCAACTCCCCATTTCTGCTCGTAGTCCTTGGACAGAGCCTGGGACTTTGCATTTTAATAAGGCCCCTGTGGAGTCTAACACAAGTGGTCCTTCCACCGCCCATCTGTGATCAGACTCCTGAGATTCATTCCAGCCCTGAGATTCTGCAAGTGCTGCCTGAGTTGGTTTTCAGACATTTGTTTTTTCTCTCTCTCTTTTTTTTTTTCTGAGACAGGGTCTTGCTCTGTTGCCCAGGTTAGAGTACAGTGGCATCTTCATAGCTTACTGCAACCTCAAACTCCTGGGCTCAAGTGATCCTCCTGCCTCAGCCTTCCAACTAGCTGGAACTACAGGTACGTGCCACCACACCTGGCCAATTTTTGTAGTTTTGTAGAGATGAGGTCTCATTATGTTGCTGTGGCTCGTCTTGAACTCCTGGCCTCAAGCAATCCTCCCACTTTGGCCTCCCAGAGTGCTAGGATTACAGGCCTGAGCCACCGCACCCAGCCAATTTTCAGATACTTTTTGAAAGAAGCAGCATATGGCTCTCTGTTCCTGGCTTTTGGATAGGGACTTTGGCATAGCAGGCCTGCAGTCCCCCAAGAACTTTCCTCCAAGGCAGCTCCTGCAGTGTTTTCAGACTGCCTCAGGGCAAAGGTACACTGGGCGGGCGAGGGCAGAGCATTGCTTGGTCACAGGACAGGCAGAAAGAACCACAGCATTCCGTGGTCTGTTCTTATAGGTCCCATCCCCCCGGGGATGTGTGCACAGTCACACGGACCCCTGCTGGAGCAAGGGGACAGGAGGCTTCTGCAAGGGCACCTGGACCACCTGCTTTCCAAACACATGGCTCTAAGGAAGTGGAGGGATGAAGACAGTTAGAAATGCAGTCGGGAGGCTTCCCCTTTGAACAGTTTGCCGTTCTGCCTTCTCTGTCAAGACCTGAAAAATGTTCCCCAGTGTTGAGCGAATGTCTCCATCTCTCCCTCCGTGCTTCTGTTTTATTCGATCTCTCTCTGTCTGTATCATACTCCACATCTTTGCAGATACATCTTCCTCAACCTTTCTTTTACATAAACAAGGCACTGTAGGTGAAGCAGGTAGGAAGTGTGGGGTAAGTGATGGCTGTTACCTGTCGTCCCTTGCAGCGGGACACGTCTCTGGGCGACCTCGCTCTCACGGGTCCTCCCAGGCCCCTCCGTCCTGCCCTCTTCGTGCTCTCTGTCCCCCCTGCCTTTCCCAGCCCAGTAGGGGCTGGCCCTGTTTTGTTGCCAGCCCATGTCCCAGCTACACAAAGGGAGCCTTTGTAACAGCTCCTTCCAGATGTGGCGTATTTGGAAAACATTCCGATCAGAAGGTGCTTGTCCTCTGGACGCCCTTGGAAGAGGAAAACCCAGGACGGGGATTGGGGACTGGTGGTCCCTGGTCTCAGAGTAGGGATTCCCTGAGGGAAACGGGGAAAGTCTCAGGGGCTTTATAGTGTGGTCACCGCCATCCCCATCAATTTCGTCCCAAACAGTTCACTCAGCATCACTGATGCACTGAGGGAGGTCGCACACCCCACCCCTCTCCTCTGTATATGCAAATGTGCCTTCCAGGGCACTGGACTTGGTCGCATTCCTGGCCGACCTGACCCTCCCGACAACCAGTGAGAGGTACAAGCCAAGAACCGTGGTCCACACTCAAGTGAAACCATGGCTTCAGGAAGATGGGTGCTGTTTAGGCAACAGACAGGACCAGAACCTGGTGTTCTGGTTCCAAATCCAATACTCTTCCGTTACAACACACCTCCTCTTTATGGAAATTCTTTAAGAAAAAAATAATAAACCACCCTTTTGGGGTTCACCTGCCCCAAAAGGTGACCAGGGAATCTGTCACAACACCTCCTGTCTCCAGGGATCTCTCTGGCTCACTTTCCCAGTCATTCTTAGAAAGTCCCAGAAATTATTCATACAACAGAGAAATTGAGGCCCAGGGAGGTGGGACAGCTTGCCCCAGGTCACACAGCGAGTGAGTCAGGGGCCAGGGCAGGATTGGAATCCAGTTACAGTGGGTCAGACCTCGTGGGCCACTTCCCCAAGGCCCAAAGCCGAGGGAGGTGAGACAGGCTCAGGGCTGAGTTTCAGCCATTCTCAGCCAAGCCCAGCCAATGGCCGGGCCCCATGGTGGCCTTGCTGGGCACTCTCCCCACTGCCTCTCAGGGACTCTTCCTGGTTATAGATTGGCCCCTCTGTTTTCACAGGTTGGCCCCTGTGTTTCAGTAGGCTAGCCCTTCTGTTTCCTATGTGTTCCCTGTGCTCCAACCCCACCGGAGTACTCCGTGTTCCTCGTTGGCAGATGTCCCCTTTAACATTCTGGGTCTCAGTTCCTCTCTTTCCAGAGCACTCGCTGCCCTCTGTAGGGGCTACTGTAAAGACCGGGGGCGGAGGACCTCAAGTGAGAAGGGCTTTGGAGGCAACAGGTGTGGGAGACATGCTGTTGGAGAGTCAGGTTTAAATATTGGTTATTCCATTGATCGTCTTTGGGGCCGCCAAAAAGTTGCTTTTCTGTACTGTAGAGTGGGCTAGGCAAAATAATGACATCTAGCTGGAGGGTGCTGGGAAGATTTCACTTAGTCCTCAAAACAGGGTAACCAAACCATCCCTGTTTGCCCAGGGTTTCTTGGGACGTGAGATTTCAGTGCTAAAGCCAGCAAAGTTCCAGGCAAACAGGGATGAGTTAGTCCCCTTGCCTTAAAACAACCCCACAAGGGAGGAGTTACTCCGTGTTTTTGATGGGAGAACGAAATATTAGAAATCACAACAGGGCTGTTATAGCTTGGATTATCATTTAGCTTCACACACACACACACCCCTTCCCACTATCCCTGTGCCATGATGTTGGCCTTGGCCGTGTGCCTTGCTTCGGCTGATGAAATGTTAGCTCCCCAGGAGCAGTGGCTCCAAGGTGCTCATGCAGCTTGGACTCCTGTGGTTGCCTGTTCCAGGTTACTACAGGCCCTTCAGTCTTGGCTCCAGAAAAAGTATAAGTGGCCCTGAGCCCAACTGTGGCAGGCCATGTTAATAATCACCTCCCTGCCCAGTGCCCCAGTGAATCCCACCGCCCTGAATTCACATCCGTTTGTAATATCGAGTTGCCACTTGTGTCATCCAGAGGGGGAGTCTATTTCTCCACCCACCACGCACGCCTGAGCCGGGGCTGGCCTCCTTATGACTTGCTTTAACCAATGAAATGTGGCAGAGGTGAAGTGCGTGAGTTCCAGGGCCCTTAGGAGACCTTGTGTGTTGGACTCTTGCTCTTTTGGAACCTTGAGCCCAACACAGTATGAGGAAGTGAATTTCCTATAGGATAAGATGCACAGGGGAGAGAACGAGGAGCCCCAGTGGGTAACCAGCACCAACCGCCAGACAGGTGGGTGAGGTCTTGGACCCCAGCTGCGTGAGTGAGCCCAGGTAGGACCAGCAGATTAGCCCCGTCACCCCGAAAGAATCACGAGAAATTAATCATCGTTATTGTTTTAAGCTACTAAACTTTAGAGTAGTTTTATCGTGCAGCAATAGATAGATGGCGAGTAGCCTGGAATTTAAGTTCCGCCACAGGCAACCCCAAGCCAAGCTGCCGAGCTGAGTCCATCCTAAATCTCAGAACCACAGTCCGCTGCAGGCCCGTAAATGTAGGAATAAAGTGAGCCTCTGAGCGCCCAGGTGTTTCGTGTAACACTGTTGTGCCAATAGCTGGTTGACAGGGGGGATTCATTCAAGCCCAGGGGAGCCCGCCCCCAAAGCCCATTCAGCCCCACTGCAGTACTGTGCTGCTGTCCCCCATGAAACAGCCAAGAAATGCTGCTCTCGGTGCCCAGCCACATTCCCAGGCTGCCCAGAAGTGCCCAGAAACCCTTTGTCAAATTTGGGTTCCATTTTATGGTCCTCATTTTAGAGAGAGAGCCTCCCGGGCTGTTAGAAACTGAAGGGGTTATGTGCCAAGAAGACGTGATGGCAAAGAACTATTTTAGAAACTCTACAACGTTTCACAAATAATGTGTCCTTAAATATAAATTAAAATAGCTTCCATGATACCCGGAAGTGCTGAGGTAAAGAGAAAACATTGGAGTAGAGAGGAAAATACCAGAAAACATGCTCCTGACTTCAGGGTGGGGAAATTGCAGACGACATGCAACATGGTGATGTTTCCAATGACATTCGAAAATAAAGCCAAGCTGGCCGGGCGCGGTGGCTCACACCTGTAATCTCAACACTCTGGGAGGCCGAGGTGGGCGGATTGTTTGAGCTCAGGAGTTCGAGACCAGCCTGAGCAAGAGCGAGACTCCATCTCTACTAAAAAAAATAGAAAGAAATTAGCTGGACAACTTAAA
>CAUYSK010051822.1:0-11698 GCA_963575035.1 Avahi laniger | reverse complement strand
AGAGCAAGACCCCGTCTCTACTAAAAATAGAAAGAGATTATCTAGACAACTAAATATATATATATAGAAAAAATTAGTCGGGCATGGTGGCACATGTCTGTAGTCCCAGCTACTCGGGAGGCTGAGGCAGGAGGATCGCTTGAGCCCAGGAGTTTGAGGTTGCTGTGAGCTAGGCTGAAGCCACGGCACTCTAGCCCGGGCAACACAGTGAGACTCTGTCTCAAAAAAAAAAAAAAGTACAGCATCCTTTCAAAGCAAAGGATGTAGGAAGGAAGGTTGGGAAAGTAAAGTGGAAACAAAGATTAATACTATATCCAAAAGGGCATTTTAAAAATCATGGATGGATAAATTTACAAAGAAAATTGTTGAGAGAAATTTGGATATTGGGGTATATTCAAAATCTTTTAAGGCATATATCTTGGAAGACAGTTATTTCATCCCATTTAACATTAGAAGCAGGACGCTGGGTAGACGGACCACAGCCCTGCTGCCCAGCGACTAATGGCAAGCTCAGAGTCAGTGCCACTAGTCTTGTTACCCTGCAGCTATAAAGTTTGGGCAGGGTGCTAAGCATAAACAGTCACCTCACACTCCATCCGGGTTTACAGAGAATTTTCAGAAGGAGGTACTGAGAAGCAATTCTTCCTTGTAATAAAAGGGAAGCAAAGAGTACATTACTAGTTTCAAGTTAAAATAACGGAGCATAAAAATGTTTCACCTTATGAAATAATTTCATCTTATGAAATAATTTCATGCTATATGATTTTTCTGCCAATGTGAGCATTTGGCTGATACATCAGCCTACTGACAAATATATTCTAACTTTGACAATCTGACCATTTTTTAAAAAGCATGAGTGAGAAAGAAATTCATTCAGCTGACATAACTGGAATTCTAATTTCAGATCTTCATGGCCTCACTAAATATTTCTCAGAATATTTATGGTTTAGTTTTCATATCATCAGCAATAAAGTGAAAGTTATCAATCTCTTCCTCAAGGTCGCCACAAGAAATTAACTGATAAATTGCTACAAATCAAAAATTTAAATATGGAAGTGTAAGTCACTGATACATAATATGTATATTCATATGTGTTTCAGAACCCAATAGATCCTTATTTTCCCAAACATATACCATTTTATATTGATGAGCATTACATGACTTAGCTCATGGGTAAAGATCAAATGTAATGGAGGAGGGGAATTTATTTTTTGTTTGCAGAAATACATACAAAAATAGCTGGCCTGTCACGTTATTACCTAAACCATTATTAATAGGTTACCAAAAGTGGCCACAAAAATGACAGAAATAAAAGTTTTATTTCCTCAGAAGAATCTCATATTCATATTCTAAATCATATTCATGGTCTTGATTCTCATTTTCCAGAATTGGCCTCTTAATGCATCAGGATTTGTCAAAGAGAAGACAAGTGCCTCCTGCCACAGTGGTCCCATTGGCCGGGCCCAACTCCTTGAGGGAGTGAGATGCCTGCCCACACTTCTTAACTAGATTTAGATTCACAAGCCTTGGATTCCAGATTTAGTCCTGTCACTCATTGGCTCTGTGATTCAGGTGTCTTAACCTAGCTTCATCTGTGGAAAGGGATAATAATAATTTCAACCCATCTCACAGAAATATAGTAAGGAGAAAAAAATGTATGTGGAAGTTCTTTGAAAAGCAGAAAGGCCAAGTATACATGTAGATATTAATCCTTTCATAAGAGTCTGAAATTACTCAACCTTTTGTTTCTAACTTTAAGCTTGGAAGAAAGTTTTCTATTTCCGTTTGCTCTTAATTTAAACAAAAGATACAAAGCATTTCACTTAGACTTTGCTCCTACTTGAAGCATTTGGCTTGCAGAAGCCTTTTGTCGGCCAGCATCCAACTCATAAAGTTGATAGAGAGAATCCAAACTCCACTAGAAGTCAGGGGTGTCAAGGTGGAAAGAACAGGAAATGTCGCTGGAACTTTTCGTGGTCTCCAAGGGGAAACCAAGCAGGACCAAATACAAAGATAACTACCATCGCACAACGTGTTAGACTCCTGAAGAGAACCAGCTTTGGTTTAAAATTGGATGGCAGCAGGCGTGGCCTGAGTTTACGTAAAGCTAATTTCATAGTAGAGTTGAAACTATTGAGGTAGAAATGACACAAGTTTTTCCCCAATCATAAGAGGTAACATGTGATAGCTGATGTGGTGGCTCATGCCTATAATCCTAGCACTCTAGGAGGCCAAGGTGGGAGGATCGCTTGAGGCCAGGAGTCTGAGGTTGCAGTGAGCTATGATGACACCACTGCACTCTAGTCCAGACAATAGAATGAGACCCTGTCTCAAAAAAAAAAAAAAAAAAGAGAGAGAGAGATCATGTAAAGGGTGTTTCCACCTTGGAGACTTGTCCCCATGAAGTTTCCTCTGTGTGGAAGACTCCTTTCTGCTTCACCTTATTGTTCTTTTTAAGGAGGTCTTTCTTAGGGGGGTCTTCCCAGCCAACACTACCCCTTATCCAATCCAGATCATGTCCAGTGTAAAAATTCAGAGCATACTGCACTTCTCCATCCTAAGCACTGATCATTAGAATTATCAATTCATTAATTTGACTGTTCAAATGTTGTTCTTTCCCTGATCCCCTAGTAAGCTCCCTGAGAACAGGGAACAGTTTGATTTCATAGTATCCCCAGAGTGGAGCAGTGGACCTTCATTAAATATTTATTGAATGAGTGATGAAAGAAATATATGAAAAGAACTCAAAAGCAGATTATCTCAGCTCAAAAATCATTGCTAGGTAGGTATATTTATGCAAATGTTATTTACAATAAAACCCTTAATTTACTGTTGCTCAGGAAGGACATATTGCAAATGGAGGGAAATCTTTAAATGAAGGAGGTATATAAATATAATAATAATTTAGTAGTAAGAAAATATGCTGCACTTCTTGAATAAGGAATCTTTATGGACTGGATAGTTCCAACTGCCCATGTCTAGATGTTTTGAAGAAGGCAGAGCTATCACTTCTCAGGCTTGAAAGCACCAACCACAGTCAGCAGACAACAGAGAGAAACTTCCTTCTGGACTGGTGTCATGTGCTAGAATGGAAGGTTGCATGACAGAACCACTCAGTCTTTCTCAAAGCATCAGGACAGCTCTCATGGACACAGGTAAAATAGCAGCCAGTTTTGTTATGTTCTATTTACTTCTGTTCTGGAAAGTTGAAAAGTATGGCTAATTTGGCATTCATTCATGTGTGTGTAAATAAATCAGGAAGAGAAAATTTTCAAAGAATATCATTCAAGCACTACATCAAGATAAAGCAGTTGAAGTTCTTAATCTCTATCAAGCTATACTCAGAGACTATGCTTTTTGGATAAAGGTTAATCCCCTCCCACCATATGGATTTTTTTTTCTTTTGCACTCACTTAACACAGTTTGATGCAATTTTTAACTAAATGAGGTTTCATTTTAATTTTTACACAGTGATCATTCTATGGAGCATATAATTAAATCTCATCTTCCTCACTAAGTGGCTTGAATTTCTGACTTTCTGGGAGCTAAATCTACCCCATTTATTTGTGTGTTAAAACTAAAGAAAAGATTAAGGATGCTGAGTAATGAAGATCATGTCTTCTCTGGGGCTTTAAAGCTAGAGGGTTTCTTTTCTCTCCTTCGAAAGGTTGTACACACTAAATTATATTGCAAATAAAAATGAATTAAGTGAAAATGAGAGATCAGAGAAGAAATAAAGAGGTGCTAGTGTCTGTAGAGGGTCTTTAACAGATGATGCTTTGGGACTATCAATTTGGAAAGGAAAAAAAAAGTCAAATAAAAATCCATTTCATACTCAGTTTGCAGACCTCATCTTTTATTTTCACATAAGTAACTCTGTTCAGTGTTTTATTTTATATAAGATCTATGCTGTTCTTCTACTGTGTCTTAATATTCTGCAAACAAGTTCTAACTACTTAGCAGATAGAAACAAAACAATTTAAATGCTGTACATTTAGTAATTTCAAAATAATAACAAGCAGGGCACTGTCTCTTGTGGATCCTCAGCCAAACAACTCCCTTTCACTTTTACCATTGCTTGTATTATATTCCTGGCAGAAATCCTAAAAAATCAGGTAATATAAACCCAAAGAGATCTTTCTATTTTTTCCATTTCAAGCTATCTCAAGCTATGAACTGCCTTCATCCCTAAGAAATTGTTTGAAATTCAGTAATATTATTTTTCCTTCAGGAAAGTAAGAACAAGTCATGATCAAAGAGAAAAATGCCATTTGCTTCCCTCTGTGGACTCTCCCCCTTACTCCATTCAGTTGAAGGTGGGAGTGCAGACCTGAGTGTACTCCGTGCGGGGAGGAGTCAGGTGTTTTTCTCTGTTGTGGTGAGCATCTAGCAGAGTTCCTTGAACATAGAAAATGTTCAATCTAAATTTAGCAAAAGAATGGGTGAATGGAAAAAATCATACAATTTTCACTGTATTAAAATGAATCATTTTCATATCATTGTCAGGCCCATTGTCAATCACGCTTTATAAAATAGATTTAAGGCCTCCCGACAGAGAAACAGATCACCGAACAGATAATGTGGCTTCAGAAAAGCTTAGGAAAAAAAGGACCTGTGCTCAAGTAAGCTTCACATAAAATATCTTGTCTGAGTAACACTTAGAAGCTTCTCCATGAGTAGATAGGATTATTTTGGAGAATGAGGCAAAGTGAGGCGTTCACAGCAACAGACATATTAAAAATGTTTTCATTTAGGCTGGGCAATGACCTGTCCCAAACAAACCACCAACCCCAACCTTCTTGGTCCTTTACTATGTTAAGGAGATACAGGGTGGCTTACTCTGGAAGAAATCTTTGCTTTTATCTGACTCACAGTTAAATCTTGTCTGTTTCTATATTTTTCCTCTGCTTTTACTTTTTTTCCCCCCTCAATGACTATGGAATTTTCCCTTTGGTTTCTCTTCAAGAGCTCCTAGTATTTAAGGGGTGAGGGAATGTCTGTCTCTTCGCTCTGCCTTAGTAAACGCGGCAAGCTCCTTGGCTTCTCCGTGGTGTGGCTCTAAAGGGGCGCTTAATTCCACTACCGAGCAGATGCGCCTGCTGGTCAGGGGCCGTGATAACGGATAACCGCAGTCCCTCTGGTGCGCGGTGTGCCGCTACGTTGCTTCCCCAAGGGGTGGTGACATCAAGGCAAGGTAAACTCTGTCACATGTGCCAAGTGGGAGCGCAGACTTGCTTTAAAGTCAAACTTTGCAAACAAGAATAACCTTGAAAAGGACCCTTTAGACATAGATCGATGCTCAGGAAAGATGCCAACCACTTACAACTCCCCTTTGACATTTCACAGACATATTATTTATGCTCCAGGAGGGGTCTCCTTTCACCCTCGTTACCCAAATCCTTGCTCTGCGCTACTGATGGAGTGGGGGCTTGTCGGATGAGCCGTTGGGGAAATATGTGCCCCCTCTTCTTTCCTTGGTCAACTCAGGTCATCTTGACAGAGCGCCTACCTGTCCCTCTGGGGCTATTTCTGTGGTGTCCCCATCGGAGCTTCTCCGAAAAATTCTCTACCTGTTCTGGAGGTTTCCTGGGAATCCCGGCTTCCCAACCCCCTGGACCTGCCTGAAAGCAGAACTATGCGCCGGCCTCCACTTCCTAAACTCTAGGACGTCATTGGGGCTGCACTAGTCATCAATGGCCATCATCTATTTTTAAATAGAAAGATCACAAGAGAGATGGTAAGCGAATCCCAGTCGCAAGTCAATTTAAAGAACATTCCTGGGGAAATCCAACCACTTAAAACAGAGACACCTACACGAGTGAGAGCTCCCGCCCGTCCGGCGGGGCAGAGCGCGAAGGCTGAATTAACCAAGATCAAGGGGCTCCCGGGCTGAGAGCAGAGCATTAACCCTTCCAGTCCCGGAGAGCGACACGGCGGGGGAGGAAAAGCGCGGCGGGCCGGGGCCAAGATGCCCACGGCAGCCCCGCGCAGGCCGCCTCTGCCACTTGGGGCGGTTCCGGACGCCTCGAGCCCGGCCCGGGCGACTGTGCGCGCGAGGTTAAGGTCAGAAGCTCCGGAGGCTGCTCGGGCTGCGAGAAGCAGCCGCCTCCCGCAGCCTCGGCGCGCCTCGGGCTCCTCCTCCCGCCCAAGCGTGGCCAAGTGAGGACTGCTCCGGCCTCAGGTAGCGGAGGCGCGGGAGGCGGCGCGCGCGAGTCCGGAGCGGAGCGCCGGGGAGGGGCCGACCGACACCGAGACAGACGGACTCCCTAGCCTCACATCCCAGACGTTAGCAGAGGTCTGCGCGGGCCATGTGGGGACCCGGGGTCACGGCCGAGGGCCTGTCGGTGGCGCCGGCGCCGCCGCCTCTGCTGCCGTTGCTGCTGCTGCTGGCGCTGGCGCTGGTGGCGCCCTCGCGGGGCGGCGGGGGCTGCGCGGAGCTGGCGTGTGGCGAGCGGGAGCGCTGCTGCGACGCGACCAACGCCACGGCGGTGCGCTGCTGCAAGCTGCCGCTGCACGCCTTCCTGGACAACGTGGGCTGGTTCGTCCGCAAGCTCTCGGGGCTTCTCATCCTGCTTGTGCTCTTCGCCATCGGCTACTTCCTGCAGCGCATTATCTGCCCCAGCCCACGCAGGTACCCGCGCGGCCAGGCGCGACCCGGGCAGGCGCGGCCGGGGGCTCCGGGGGGCGCCGGGCAGCTGGGGGGCGCGGGCCCGCCCGACGACGACGACGACGACTCGCCAGCCCTGCTGCGGGACGAGGCAGCAGCCGGTTCGCAGGACTCACTGTTGGACAGTGGTGGCAGTGGCAGGGGCCGGGGAGGCGGCGCACGCTCGGCCCCCTCCTGCGCCTCGGAGCACGAGCTGCGCGTAGTCTCGCCGGTCTTCCTGCAGCTGCCCAGCTACGAGGAGGTCAAGTACCTGCCCACCTACGAGGAGTCCATGCGACTGCAGCAGCTCAGCCCCGGGGAGGTCGTGCTGCCAGTGTCGGTGCTCGGCCGCCCGCGAGGTGGCAGCGCCGGGGAGCCCGACGGCGGCGAGGGCCGCTTCCCGCTCATCTGAGCGCCCTGGGCCGCTCGGGCACCACGCGGACGGTGCAGAGCTGGGGGCTGCGGGTGGCACTGAAGGCCAGGGTGCCCTCAGCCGCCACCAACTGCCTCAGACCCCATCTGGCACCCCGGCCTAACCGCCCGTCACCCTTCGAGTAGGTTGGGGTCACCCCTCTCCCTCGCGCTCCCCCGGGATCCTATATTTCCCTGCGTTTCATTTGGTTCAAAGAAACGTTGGGCCAGCGCGGCGGAGGCGGCTGCAGCAGACGAGCCCCGAGCGCAACTTCGAAGGACGTCCCCGCCCTCTGCCTTGCCTTGTATTGTGTTCACTCGTAAGTGCCTGCTTCCCGAATCAAAGAGAACACGTGAGCCCACTGGCGCGTTGGGAGCAGGGCAGTTCCACTGCTTTGCTTCCCTCCCGGACGGGTCACGGCCGCCCAGGTTGGGCGGGGGGCGAGGAGCCCTTGGGGACTATCCGCAACTGATCGCTACTGCGCGTGGGTATGATGGAATCCTTCCCTGGCGGTGGACCCAAAAAACCCTTCGGTGTCTTCCTGGCCAAGCAAATAGTCACAGCTGATGGCTCACAATTAGGTGGGGGCGCCCGTGGTAGACGGTCAGTTGCTGTACTTCAGGGTGTAGTGTCTGTATCCAAGCCCGTTATTCCGAATACAGTACTGTTGGACCTTTGATTTTTCAGTAACTGAGAAGGTATTTATTTGTCTTTTATTTTTATATTTTTACCATGTATGGAACGCAACAGGAGGGCATTTCAGCGAATTAATGACAAGATTATCGTCTTATCACTTTTTGTAGGCCATCACTGGTCAGGAAATTGCCCATATTCTGTCATTATTGTTTAATAAAATGTGGGACATTATTTAAAATGAAACAAGAGGCATGGTCAAAGGAGGAAACATGTGACATAGAAAACATGAAGGATATCTTATTTTCACTATTTGAGAAGAATATTTTATTTTTAGTACCGTGGCATAATATATAACTTTTATAACTGTATACATTATGTAGTCTAGGTCTTAATTGTATCATTCATCATACAGTCATATGTAAAACTAATTGATATATATATGCGCCATACCGTGAAGCATGAGGTCATGCACTTCCTCCCCATTTTTCATTTGGAATATTTTACACAACATGATACAAACATAAGAACTTGTAACTTTTGTTCAAAGCTGTGATTGTGCAGTAATGTGCTACAGAAGGATTGAATCAACTTTTCTTTTTTTAAAAAAGTGTCATTGTATCAGTTCTACCATTCTTTGAAATGTTCTTTAAGCAAAAGGTAATATAACATTTTAATACATTGTGTATAATGTACGTATACATATTGCCTATGTACTGTATGCACATTATATACAATATAGTTATTATAGTTTGTGATTATCATGAAAGGAAAAGAAGGAAAACATAGCAAAAGGTTTCTCTGGGAAAAGATGACTATTACATCAAGAAAGATTACACGCATGGATCTCATACATGTATCTAGACCATTATTCTTATGATTGAAAAAATCTGACAATCTTACGAAATCTTAAAATATCTGACTTGTATTAGAAGAAAATTATTTGATTACTTTAAACCTTTAAAGGCTAATTGAGAAAGCCTGACAGTTCCGAGAAATTTTTAAATGTCTGAATATATAATAAAAGAAAGTGGTTTACTTTAAACTTCTACAAGCTAATGACCCTGTCATTAAAGAAAAATCGTAACTGTATTAAAACAGAAAAACATTAAGATTTTTGTGGAAATTTTGTCAGATGTGTGACTATATGGTAATGTACTCGAATATTATAATTTTTGTTACATGTGGCTATCAATACTACTCACCATTCAAACTGGGAAGTTGCCATTTTAAAAAATGATTTATTCTTTGAAGGCACACTGTTTTAGACATTTCTGAAAATTCATCTGCATCTGAAATATTGACCTAAATATCCAAGGACCTGTACCAGTATATGAAGCATACCCTATATGTTGTTTCTATAACATCTTAAAGAAATTTACAACAAAATTCTATTTTAAAAATATACTTACATACTATGGATCAAGTATGTTTATATTTTATCAACTATGTAACATTTTTCTCCCTACAATCCACAATGTATAAAGTGGCAATTCCACTTGATACCAATCATGCAGTGAGGTCCTACTGAATTTTAAAATTATAAGTTTTCGCTTGTTTTTTTCCTTTTATTCACATCCCTCAGTTCAATAGAAATGAATTTGACTCTCCTGTGGTTTTTTTCCTTGCAGTTCATTGATTTACCAAGTATAATTTTGTTCAGGCATAATTTTGTGGAACAAAAATCTTTTAAAACTATTTTTATTAGTGATAAATGAGCATGTTTCATGATAACACACACATGTAACAGCTCATGTTAACAAACACAGAACTTGTGTGTTCGTAATGATGTAATACCTGGATAGAAACATTTTTAAAGTACTAAGGGCAGTACCTGGTTGTTTAGTTTTACAGATTTCACCTGGAAATTATTTATTACATAGAACCTATAATATATAATTGCAAGTGTTTATTAAAATAGAAAATAGTTATTATATCACCTTAAAAGAATTCATGATGAAATACTGGTTTTACCTATTTTTAATAATCTTCTATATTAAAAGTGGAACACAGAACACTGTTCTTCAACTATGTGTATTATGGCCTGAAATATTAATGGATTAATATGGAACATTAACATTATAGCATATATATATTAACCAAACACACCTGGGAGTGCAGTGTTCTCCAGTACCAACTGAGCCTTTGCTCCTGGTTTTCAGTTATCAAAGTAATTCAAATACTAAAACATTTCAAGTACATTTTATTTCCACTGACTTCTCATGAGTAGAGAAATAATGGGCTTGCATATGGTAATCCATCTGGAATGTGAGAAAACATGATTGATTTTCTAAATTTATGTACTAGATAGAGAACTATGTATAATATATATGCATATATGTATATACGTATATATACACTCAGTCCTCTAGTATCTGCAAGTTCCGCATCCGCAGATTCAACCAATCACAGGTCGAAAATATTTTTTAAAAAACAATAAAATATAATACAAATAAAAAATACAGTACAATAGCTATTTACATAACATTCACATTGTATTAGCTATTATAAGTTACGCAGAAATGATATAAAGTGTATGGGAGGATGTGCATAGGTTATATGCAAATACTATGCCATTTTATGTCAGGGACTTGAGCATCTGCAGATTTTGATATCCACAGAGTCCTGAAACCAATACCCAGGGATGACTGTATGTGTGTGTATGTGTGTGTGTGTGTGTATGTGTATATACATGCACATATATGTAAAAATGTATATATACAGACACAACACACATATGAGTGTGTACGTTTGTGTATTCACCAGTTGCTTAAAAGCAATTTGTTATGGGTGTTCAATATCATAACCAAGGGAAAAATGCCTTCTTAAGATGGAATGATACTTTTAAGAGGCCATTAATTGCTACATTCTGCAAAAGTGAGCGTGCTTCAACCATGGAAAATGGCACTGGCAATTATGCCAAAGGGCATAAGGGTTACTATATTAGGAAAACAAGATTCAATTGTAAAGGCCAAAGGGAATATTAAGGAAATGGGCTCACCTAACAGTTTAAAAGGCAATATGCTAAGTGCTTTAATGTTGTACTTTATGTATACAGTTTCTCTCAAGTGGAATTAATAAAGGAAACAATTCAAAGCTGAAACTGATGTTATAAACATGAATATCATGTTCAGATTTATGTAATATTTTGCACTGACTTTTATACAATGTCATGAATTATAATTAATTTGGATTCCAGGTTGAGAGAAATTATGATGTATGCTGAGTTTTATTTTGAACAACAAATTGGTCATCTCTCCAAAAGTGTTAGTTTCATAAACCAATCAATAACAGATTATTCAGCAAGTTTATGTCTGACCTTATTAGTTTACAATTTACTTTTTCATTCTCCTTTCATCTATTGATGAAAAGCCTGTAATAACTGGTAGGCTATGGGAAGGTGTTTTATCAACCAAAGTATGAATCATCAACCAGCTAATGGCAAAAAAAATTAAGCCATCTTTTCTTCCATATGGTTCATACCAGAAAAATTACAGTATTTCTTTTTTTATTTTGCCTATAAAATAATCAGATGTCAAGTAAAACCAATCTTTTGGTTATATATAAATGCATACAGAACCTAATTCGATTTGTTTTATTTTTACTTACACTTTTATGGCAAAAATTATATTTTGGGGATTACTTATGTTTGTCACCAAACTAAACGGCATCACTTTTTTTTTTTTTTTTGAGACAGAGTCTCACTGTGTTGCCCCGGCTAGAGTGCCCGTGGCGTCATCATAGCTCACAGCAACCTCAAACTGCTGGGCTCAAGCAATCCTTCTGCCTCAGCCTCACGAGTAGTTGGGACTACAGGCATGTGCCACCATGCCTGGCTAATTTTTTCTATATATATTTTTAGTTGTCCAATTAATTTCTTTCTAATTTTAGTAGAGACAGGGTCTCACTCCTGCTCAGGCTGGTTTCGAACTCCTGAGCTCAAACAATCCACCCGCCTCGGCCTCCCAGAGAGCTAGGATTACAGGCGTGAGCCACCGCGCCTGGCC